>MU228406.1:2403971-2487266 GCA_018584345.1 Thuja plicata
TATATATATATTTGTGTGTGTTTGTGTGTGTGTGTATGTATGTATGTATATATATATGTGTATATATATGTATATATACATACATATATATGTGTCTCTTTAAAAGAATTAAATTTAAAAAAAATTAAATTTAAAAGTGCTTATTTCCTTGCATTAGTATCTTTAAAAATTAAAAAATTAAAATTAATTAAAAATAAAAAGTGTTTATTTCCATGCATCAGGATCGTTAAAAAAATTTGGTTAAATAAAAATATTATTACATCAACTTAGTGTAAAGTTGGGTTAATATCTCATGGGTTCCACGGTGAGACATTTCACATTGGCCCTCTTATAGGCTTTTAATATATCCAACTTGATTATCGCGACCTCTAATTTATGTTGATTAATATAATGTTAATCTTTACAAGTTATCAAAGCTCCCTTAACTATTTCATTGCCTAGTAAAAACCAATCCTACTCTTTTTTCTATGAATTTTGGAATTTTTGTTTGCAACCTTCATAATATCTTATTTGAAAAAATCTTGAAGATAGTGTTACATAAAGAATTGGAAAAGAAAGATGATTTCAAACTTTTAGAAAGAGAGCTAGAAATGTAGTGTTGAATTTTTTTAACCCAAATCCATTCCTTTTGGTCTCTTCCAAAATATTTTAAAACATTAAAGCCACTAAAAATTCATTTTTTTGTGAAAATGAGTAGTTAAACCCTCTAGGACTGGTGAATTTTTTGGTGAAAGAGAAAACACCACCGACTTGACTTCTTTCAAGGAGAAAGAAAAAAAAAATTAATTACCTTATGTAGAAATTAAATGAAGACTATGAATCAAAAGATGAGAGGTATTTTTCAAAGAAGATTGATTAGAATCTAGTGTAGACAAATGCTTTGAAAAGAAAATGAATGTCTCTTAAATTGTAACTTTTTCCTATTAGATGAACTCATGCACTATATTTTATCTAAAAGATATAGATAAACTATGTTATCATTTTAGTAGAAGAGAAAATCTTTTGTGTTTCTATCACAACCTCAAAGCCATAATTCATGAGATTTCTATCTGCGAAAAAAATTCTCCCAATAATGCTTTCCTCATAATCCACTTGTAAACCATTTCTTTATTGATAAGTCGATTGATCTATTCCCTTGGAAATTATTTTCTCACTTACCATGTATAATTGTTGGTTTAATTTTGTTTTTATATTTCATCTAAGGTCATTACTCAAACATTTTGGTCCCTAGAATCTATGAAAAACATTCCTATGATATTTTATTGTATGGAATAAAGTTTGGATCTCTTAGACACATTGTTTCAATCTTAAAACTTTCTTTTGATTTTGGTAAAGATTTTCTCAAGGAAACCATGATTTAAGGATGAAAGTGGTCTAAACCTAGGTAGGGAAAAGTCTCAAAGCTACTCCTTCCATGAAAATAAACCTAGTTTCGATTCACCAAAAACTAATTGACTCGTTCCACAATGTGAAGAAAATATTTCAACAACTTGTCCATGTGATTTTTCCATTTGAAATGATGCAATCTAGGATTTCATTATTAATTACAAGATCCTTCATGTCCTAAAGTGTTTTAATAGGGGGAACTATACTAGTAGATTTGTCTTGGAGGGATAAAATAGAATTAAAATTCCCTCCCAAAAGAAAAGCTTCCTCTATGAGATTTGTAAGTATTAATAATAGTATATTCTGAAGGTATTTATTTTCCTCTATCGAACTAGGCCCATAGGCATTTATGACATGAAATACTAAGTAATAATGCATAACCTAGGCATATAAGATGTCATTATTAGTTTGACACTATGAATTTGGATTACTTTTGTTTTCCATACAATTTCCTAAACCGCCAATTATAGGGGAAAAAATGTACTTCCAATGTTTCCATTATAGAAAAAAATTTATTTTGAGTTTCTAAAATATTATTTTCTTGGAGGAGAACTAATTCTGCGCCATAAGTCTCTATTCAAGATTTGATACGATGGTAGTCTTAGGGGAATTGGAACCCTTAACATTTCATGTAATGATTTTTATTGTGGGCATGAAGAGTGACATTCTCTTGAAGGCCTAAATTTATCATCCAAGGTAGTTTGCGTCCAGTAAATACGAATTTGGATAGATGGTTTTGTTATCACTAAGCCAACGTACCTTGCGAGATTAGTGACATGGTTTAACTGCCTCATTTGGATTCTATAATTCAATTGGTTGTATTGGGCATTGATAGGTTGATCTTTTCGGGCAATGTCAACTGCACTGTAACATGTTGTATGAAAGCTTGGTCATAGGTTTGAATCTCCTCTGTGAGTGACGTGGGTTTGTGGCAAGTGACACTAAGGGGGAATTTTGGAAATGCGCTAGCATCCCTCGTAGGATTTATGACATGGTTTAACCACCTCTTGTGGATTCTATAAGTTGAGTGGTTGTATTGGACATTGATAGGTTGACCTTTTGATGGAATGAAAACCACACTTGTAACAGATTTCTATTACTAATTAGTGATAAAATCATTCTACAAAGAAAGTGACTTTACAACTAATTCATATGTTGTAAGAAATTTTTTTTTATATTTTAACAATTTTAAATAAATAAAAAATTTCTAAAATCTTGATAGAAAACATTAGAACTATAACATATTTTATTTTTAAAAGAATCTAGGAAAAATATTCTATTAATGAGTATGGATCATATGCCTTAATTTGGGCCTTGTCTGAGTGGAAAGAGTTCTTACTTCTATAGGATTTTTTATTATACATAAATTACAAGGAATTATATTTTATAAATAGTTAAGTAAATATAAATTAGATGTATCTATGATATGAATGAAACATCTAAAGGTCACTATTTTTTAGTTGAGCACAAAGTTGGGAAACAATAAGTTATATATTGCTTGAGAAAGAGGAAAACATTACTACTACTCATGATAACTATAGAACTAAGTATGAATCAATGAGATGAAAAAATAAAACCTATTTGGATATTTATTTACGTATGAGGAAAATTTCATTATATTAAAATATTTATTCTATGCAATTTGATAAGATAAAATATTTTTAGAAGTTACAAAATAGTATAATAAGAATAATATTTGGGTATAACTACTGCACTGTCCATGATCGAGTAAATGTACCCTGGAACTTAATTTGTCTGGAGAGGTGAATAAGTTTAGAAGAAATATAGAGATTTCAATTTTTAATTTTAGTTTTGTAGAATGTTATTTTTTGTAAACTATAATTTGTACTAGATAAGTAATTGGAGGAAGCATCAATAGATATGTATTTTCAGAATAAATTAATTTTTCTATATCTTAATTGCTTGATTTTTTTTCTTGGATGTTGCATTTATTTTATTATAAAAATTAATTATTGACCTAAATAGATCTTATTTATTTATATCCACATCATATATTTAGAATATAGTTAATCCTATAATACTCTTAATTCAAATTGAAGTTTATTTATAGTTCATTATCTATAAATTTGAATCAATATTTCATCCCCTATATTATAAAATGTATGTATGAAATTCTTATCATGATGAATGAAAGGAATTATAGGCATTTTTTTCTCTTGGGTTATATTATTATCATGATATTTTTCAATATTACAATAATTTCTTGGTTGCTTGAATGTCTTAACAGTGTCTTCGAAGAATGGAATTATAGAGTGGAACCAGACACTAGAGACTATGTGATTTCATAAATCTCTACTATTCTTAGTTGGCTCATTCTATTTTTCATTTAGAAGGTTGACTTTAATAATAGATATAATAAAATCCTATTTATAGAAAAGCATAGGTTCAAAAATGTGATATAAGTTACAATTGTAAATGATAAATAAGATTTTGATTTTTAAAACTATCATATTTCCATTATTATTAGAATGATAAGTCATAATATAATTTTTCATTTTTCTATTTTTGATTTAAATCCTTTTTTATGATTTTTTATGATTTTCTACGTCATTTTCAAAATGGGAAAAGAGCTATGAATTGTGTGAGGTAAATTATTTTATGAAACCAATGTAAAGCCCTACCTTTATCAATTAAAATTGTACATTGTTCTATCTAGAACTAAAACTTCCACTACAAATTTACTTCAAGTTCATATTCAATTATAACATAATAATAATATAATCATAAAACATTGCAAATGTGTATCTTTAGCAATAAATAATAACATGTAATAAAGAAAAAAATGATAGTTATAAGTGTCATACTACTTATTTTAATAACTAAAAATTAAGTACAAATAAATGGATGAGAACTCTAGAAATATTCATTCTCCATATCAGGTTTCCCCAATCCATATATCTTTTGTTATGTTTGAAAAGCTTATTTTACATAAGGTTTCCACAATCCATATATATATATTTTGTATTTGATGAGCTTATTCTATATCAGGTTTCCACAATCCATATATCTTTTTTTTTGTGTTTGACGAGCTTATTGAGGCACCAAAGGAGAAACCCATACAAATAAGTGCTCATCATATCGAGAGGGGTATGAATTAAATAATTCATAAGAAATATTATGTAAAATGTAATCCATGCCACTGTAGACATTAAATACCTACACCCACATATCAAATTAATGTCAAAGGAAACAATTTAAACATTTCATCATATTTTGCAATATGGGTGTCTCCAAATGATATAGATCTTAATCATGAGCCAAAGACCAATCTTCCTAGAAAATAAAAATCCAATGAACACAAAAACTACCCCAACTCATTAATGAAAGTATGTCCAGTCAGGAATACAAATAGCCATGTATGAGTTTACTAAAATTGAATACTAAATACATTATAACACTTGATATAAAATAAAAGTATCTTGCAACAAATTTTTTTAAAGGAAGCTTCAATTAACAAACTATACAGAGATAGACAAATTAAAAGCCATAGGGGCATGGTAATTATGACCCATAAGAAAGTCTATGTATAATGACAACCATGTCACTATGAATCCCTAATTCTAATATCACCAGATACCTTACCAACTGAAAGAGCCATTGGACATTCATGCCTAAGAAAGGATATCACATCCCAAGACCTCAAAATGTAGAGGTAGGAGTTCATCTTTAGTCACTTCAAAGTATGTATCTTGGTCATCTATGGCTTTGTTAGCCAATAAATATGCAATGTAATTTACCTCTCTATAATAATGGCAAATCGAGTAAGAGTTGAAAATTTTTAACTAGGCTAAGATCTTGTCTAATAGATATTGTAGCTTCCATACCATTGATGTTTTATTAGACATGGCATAAAATGTAACCATTGAGTCACGTTCAATGATAATGTCTTTTATATTAAGGGAAATAACTAGTTCAGCATAATTGTTAGTACCATTTCCAATATTTTTACATGTTGCCTTAAAAATGTTTTCATCATGATCTAGAACACTTATTCATATCCTTAATTCTCCAAGGTTTCCCTACGAACCCTATCATAATTTGGCTTCAACTTAAATCTAGGAGGAAGTCTCCATTTAGCAAGCTTTCTTTTCTTATTCTTAGGAATAAAATTATCAAAATCCTGATGATTTTTTAACCGCTTCATGGCCCATCAATGATTAGTGATCCAATTGTCTGAGTGAGTGTATATAGATAACTGATCTAAGATAGAAGGAATAAGGCTTCTTTCTAAATATTTTGTTATTCCTTTAAATTATAAATAAGAATTGAAGGGGTTACAACCCAGATACAAGCATAAAATGATGAACTGAAAAGAATTGGCCAAGAGTGGAATTGTGCTTTAAGATTAAGACATCAAACCGAGTTTCACCCATGCTTGGAAAATAACCAATAACAACAATTAGATGTAAAAGGGTAGTGAATGAAAAGGTTATCAAGAGATTCCATAAAGTATCCACACAGTACACATGGGAAAACTAGGGACATTCCCAAACTATCTAACTGTATGTCTATCAATATTCTATCTTGGACAACTAGCCATGTGAAAGCACCATCTTTTGGTAAGCACACCTTATTCTAAAAAATCTTAGATGGCCAAGAATTTTCTATAATTTGAGGGGTGAGAAAATAAGACCCATATTTGATTGAATAGGAGCTAGATATAGCTTCAGTTCAAATAAGCTCATAATACATTTCCAAATAAATTAATGGCCCTTTTTTAAGCTCACTAATATATTCTTGTTTTAAATCTGAGGCAACAGGTAGAAATTCAATAGATTTCCATTTAGCCACTGGTAGGAGCCTTGGTAATTCATTGTAAAAATAATCAGCAACAAAATCCCCCACTGAGATTTGACAAGTGTCATTAAGGGGACTAGTCATGAATGGATATCAAAGATGCATGTTGGTTCCAAACTTCCTCGATGAATTTTCCTTTTTGATAATGTTGGTTCCAAACTTCCTCCGTGAATTTTCCTTTTTGATAATTTATGTATGATCCATGAGAGATGAGAGAAAATTATTGATCTACACTGAACAATAAAATTCCATATAGAGGAACCTTTAGGAAGAAGAGAAGTAGTAAAAACTCTTTGTTTGTTACAATTTGACAAGTATTTAGTGTAAATAATGGAAGCCCATTTAGATGTGGTATTTTTGTAAAGCTTCCAAAGAATATTTTCTCTAAGAGCTTTGATTTGCTTATCAACATCCCTGATACCTATCCCACCATGTTCTTTTGGAAGGAAAACTTTGCATTTTTATGTTATTTTATCACTAACATAAGATAAATAGGTACCATATTAAGAGTAAATTTGATCATTTAGCAATTTATACCTGACAAGGTAAGTCATTTAAGGTTCCAAGATAGAATTAGTGTTCTCCTAAAAGTTTTGTTTGTCAGAGCCGAAAAAGAAAGGAATACCAAGATGTTTACAAGGAAAAGAGCCTACCTGAAACCCTCATAATTGAATCATCCTATTCTGAATTAATGGGAGTGCATTCAAAAAAAAACTTTAGACTTATTAATATTTACTTTTTATCTAGAAAAAATCAGCATACTCAGAGATAACATGTTTTATAGTTTGTGCTTCAGCCATGGTAGCCAAACCAAAAAGAAGGGTATCATCATTTTATGTTTGTTGTCTTCTATTGAACATCATTTTTTTACACATGTTGTAAATTACATAGTTATATTTTTCATAAAATTTGTTAATATTTATTATGGTTGCTGAAAACTATTGGTAAATTTAAAAAACTATAACAATATTTTCAAAATTCTCAAAATTATTCTTAAAATTAGCTTATTCTAACCAACATTTGATTTCATAAAATAGTAAACCACTAATTATTTGTGCTTCTTGAAATGTGGACAAAACAATTGAATCATATTTTATATTTTTTTTCTTGTGAGTTACATATAGGGTACACCTCCTCTTAGAGAAGATTTCCATCTCATAAAAACTCATTGGGAAATAACTCCCCCAGCTTCTTCTCCTTGATGTGAAATATCCCATGGTCGATAACTTGTCCTTTTGGTTCAACATTTTATGAATCCTTTAATGCAACACCTTTTCCTTATATTAAAATAGTATTCGCATATATTAAGCCTTCTAAATAGTATATCCCTAATTCTTTCACTTCTTCCAATAGGGATGGCTTGTATAATTGGATGTAAATTCATAAGTGAGCATTGCATGGAATATGATGGAAGGAGTTATATCCAATATAAATGCATTCCCTCTAATGTACTCACTAGTGGTAAAAGGAAAATACATAATAGGATAATTCTTCTTGGTTTATTATTATTGTAAGTACTTGGTTATCAACCATTTTCATTTATGATTTGTGTCACAATAATAATGAATGGATAAAAATGAATTTATAAGTTCTTTATAAGCTATTTTTTAATTTGAGTTCTAGATTTTATGAATCTATTTTCTGAATTTTCTTTCTATAAGTACATTTGTGTATAATTTTTTTTTTTTGATCTTATTGTTTTAAAAGAAAAAATAGGTGAAATTGCATAAGATATTTTAAATATTTTTTGAATAGCTAGTAACTAGTTGGTGGATGATACCATATTAGGAGGGGTAGCATCTGTGAATGAGGCTAAAGTTGTCAGAAACTTGCTGGACTCCTATACTAGGGCCACTGGCCAGTATATCAACTGGAATAAGAGTTCTTTATTCTTCATCAACACCCCTGAGGTCAGACAAAAAATAATGGTGGATATTCTGAGGTGTGGCATTCATTCCTTTCCTTCCAATTACCTAGGCCTCCCGCTGGGAGAAAAACCCCTGGAAGAATTTTGGAATAGACTTATTGACAAATTTAATAGAATGTTGGCAGGGTGGAAGGGCATTATTCTCAGCCAAATGGAAAATATTTAACTCATCAAGTCTACTCTCCAAAACCACCCTACCTATGCCCTCAGCCTTTTCTCCATCCCTGCTAAGGTGGCTGAAGCCTTGCAAAAAATTCAAAGAAGATTTCTCTGGTTAGGGGCGGAAGAACACAAGCGTAGTCCTTTGATTGTGTGGGAGAAAGTTTGTCTTCCCAAAAGGGAAGGGGGATAGGGCATCAAAAGGATCAAGCCTTTTAACAGGGTGCTCTAGGGTAAACATATATGGAGAATCTTCCATGGCAAAAGGGAATGGCGGGACTTCTTCGAGGAGAAATACCCGCCCAATGACTTTCTAAGTTTATTCTTTCAGAATGAGGATATCCCACAAGGTTCTTGTATTTGGAATGGCATTCTTAAAGCTAAAGATTTTGCAAAGACCAAAGCGAAATGGAAAGATGTTAATGGCCACAATATCAGCTTTTGGAGTGACAATTGGGTTCTGACTAAACCATTGAAAGATATTGAAGATTACAACCAATGGAAGGAGGAATGCACCTTGAGCTTCGGGGATAGGGTCAGTGACTATAGGGCTGGTAATTCTTGGGTGGACCTGGGTTCTATTTCCCCAGACTTATCCCTCTTATTCTTGGTTCTCAACACAACTTCGCTTTTCTAGAACCAAGATATTTTGATCTGAGAAGGCTCCTCTAATGGCTCTTATACTGTGGTTTCTGCTTATTCTGCTCAATTTCACCCTAAAGCGCAACCTTTCTGGATGAAGGCCTGGCTTCCTAGTTTAATCCTAAATTATTATTTTTTTCTGGCTCTTGCTTCAGAACTGCATCCTGACTGTTGATAACCTCATTAAGCGAAGCATCCCGATTCCCAACAAGTGTCTTTTATGTCTCTATCAAGAGGAATCTATTGATCACATTTTCATTCACTGTTCCTTTGTTAGCTTTGTCTGGCACTATATTCTGGCTTTATTTGGCCTTCAGTAGTGTTTCCCTTCCTCAGTCAAATATTTTTTCTACAAATAGACCTGGCCTATCAAAAATATTATCTTTCAAAAAATATGGTCTTGGGTGCTGCCTCACCTCTGCTGGGGTATATGGAAAGAATGAAACAATTGCATCTTCAAGGATTGTAACATCAACCCAAAAGTCATATTTGAAAAGATTCATCATGCAATGTTGGAAAAATTTGTTGTGTGTGGGAACACTAACCCTTTTGCAGGACAAAGAGATGTCGACCCCAAGCATTCAAAGGCTAATCGACAAAGCTACTTCTGGTGTTGTCCTTCAGAAGGCAGGTAAAAAGCCAACTTCAATGAAGCTGCCAAGGGAAACCCAGGCAAGGAAGGAAGTTGCAGCATTATTCAAAATTGTTTTTGTCAAGGAATTACAGCGGTCAGTCTCCCATTGGGAACACAAACCAACCACTATGCAAAAGTGAATGTTGCCATCCATGTGACCAAGTTAGCTCATGAAATGTGGATAAAACACCTCTGATTAGAAGGTGACTAACATTATCAATTGTCTTAAAAACCTCCACCCACCTTTGTAGAATATCGCTAATATGATAGAGGAGACATGTGGCATCTTCACTTCTTTTGAAAAGGTGCACATTACCCATGTGTTCAGGGAAGGTAATCAAGTCAGCAACTAGTATGCCATCTAGGTGGTGCAAAGTGACAAGCATATGCACTAGCCTAGTGGTGGATATCTTCCACATGGTGCTTTGGATTTAGTTGATCTCAATCGAATCCATTGGAAGGAAGGATATATAAAAATCAATCATGATTGTGATAGCTCAGATGGGTAATGGTGTCGCCATAATTGGTAAGTACGAGACAGGCTGTAAGGGTAATAATAACAATAAAAACTTGCACACTTACTGGGCATCCAAAAGTAAATAAATAACTTATGGCTTAAGGCATCACAGTAAAGCTTTCTGGAAATTCTTTAAGATCTCTATTTTTCACAGAGATTTGAGTATGTTAGCTACCCTGAATCATTCAGTGATGGGAGGGGAAAGACATAGGAGGGAGCCTGAAAAGGACTGCAAAAAATGCAAGAGGCAAACAAAGGTCTGGAAGTACCTTCATAACAGAGGGATTTCAACCTTTTTAGAAAGACTCCATGGCAGAAAGTCGGCTGTAACTAAATTGTTCGTCGAAAATTGGAATGAATGTAGCATAGAGATTGAGGGCAGAAAAGTCACAACTACCAAAGATGTCATCTCTGTTGTGATAGGGATACCCATTATTGGGAACAAATTCTACAGAGACTGAAAGATTTCAGACACTGCTATCAGTGATTTTGTGAGAGAGGAGGAGGAGAAGAATGAGCTCATCAAAGTCGGTACCTATTACCTGCTCGAAGGATTGAAAATGTTGTGGCAGTTTGTTCTTTGTGCCATCATCTACTACATTACTCTGGACTCAAGGTTTGATATAATTCAAACCCATCACTTTGTTTTGCTAAATAAATTTTGCCATGGCATGTTTGTCTGTATCCCCTTTTACTTATATTCTTCCGTAAATGATAATATCAATGGGTATAGAGAGAAAGCAATTGCTAACCCTACCCTGCATGAAGGGTTTTTCCTGTTAATCTATGAGTAATTTAAAGCCCAAATCCTGGGCATGGAGATGAGCCAGAAAGAGGAGATAGAGGCCTTGGGCTCAAATTATAACCCCTCAAAAACAAAAGATAGAAAAGGTATGCATTCTGAAGAGAATGAGGAACATGATACAAATAAGATTAACCATGGGTCGACGTGTAAGAAGAAAAGACGCAGTCTGGTTAGAGTCAAAAAATAATTGGCAACCCGTAAAAAATAGAGCACCACTGCTATACCTTTTGACAAGGATTACAATGAGAACGTGTAGGGCATGGATTCTGAAGGCAACAAGTAATTGACTAGCGGGAAAGGAAGAAAGAGAAAGCTTTCCATTACTGGGAATTACCCAAATAATAAGGGTAAGGACAAGGTAGTGTTTGCTGATAGGACTATCCTAGAGGACAACAATAGTAGAGCTTCCCCTATTGCAGACAAAAACTATTCACCACAGACTCGTGACATTGGGAAGGACCATGATAATGAGTTGAGCTGTTATATGGCAGAAAAGGGAAGAATAATTGGTTGGAGGGACTTCAATGTTAAGAAAATAAAATGGGAATGCCAGAGAAATAATTAACCCCGAGGTCTTGGAGGGAGAGGGTGGCTGAATTAAGTTGGACGAGCTCATTGACCCGTTAATGGTGGTGCTTAGCAATAATACTAGGGATTTTCAAATGAATCTACTCAATAATACTAGAAACAACATGCTAGACCAATATCACACTATTAAATGGCTTTTCCATGAGGTGGAAGACCTCAAAAATAGGGTTAAGGGTACCAAAAAGGCCAACAAGGATATTGATGCAGAGGAAGAGAGTAAACCTGAGCACTCGAGTCAAGAAGATGGAGGATAACATGACTAGGGTTGATGCTACCCTAAAGAAGATTATAGAACAAAGCTACAACACCATGAAAGCATCCAGGGATCACACTAATACTTACATTGACAAGCTGGAGGAGAAGATCGAGGGGAAGGAAGCCATCAGAATGGTTGTGGATCCCGACCAAGATCATGATCAAGGTCTAGGCAAGAGAACTTGAGCTAGAACCAAGAAGACCAATGAAAAGGAGCTTGAGAAGGATATCCAGAAAATCAAGGACTCGGCTGCCAACATGGAGTTGATGGAGACTGAGGCTGGCACTCTTTTGGTGGACCTTTCTTGAGATTCTCTGGCTTTTTTGTTGTCTTTGGTTTAATCTGCATTTTTAGATGCTTAGCCTATTTTTTTCTCTGGCTTTTTGGTATGTTCTGCCTTTTGTTATGCACTGCTTTATTCTGTTAATTGTGTTACCTCTTATTACTTTGTTTCGGGTTTCAAGAACCCTGTAAAACCTATTTTAGTTAATCAAAAACTAGTTGGGAAATAGATTTATATTTTATATGAATTTTATTTATATAGAAAATGTTTCCTGCATGTCCATGTAAACCTATTTTTAGATCATTTTTTATATTAACATTCTATTCACAACCATTTTTGGTAAATGTTTTGCATGAATATTAGTATTTTTTGGAGCTTGGTGTCCACCCCATGATATCTAAGATACCTATTTCATAATTTAGGTCTAGGTAAATCATAATGTTACTAAACATAAGAAAATAAATAAATAAATAATATCTTTTTCTAGTTATGCTGAGAGGCATTCTTACAATGGCAGCAAGGGCTGGATACCAGCACGACATATTCTAAGGAATATGTCATGTACATAAATAATATTTGTTGTTAGTTACGCATGATTTAAAAATAAAAAAGAGGATTTAAAATAATTAATGCCAAATGGCATTAAAAAAATCAAAAAGCCAAATTAAGATTAAAAAAAATGCCAAATGACATTTTTTGGATTTGCTTTTTCAAATTTGCTTTCAATATAGGAATAAAGAGAGGCACATTTGAATGCAAATAATCATAGAGGAATGCAAAGAGCCACAATTTTGAGAAGATTTAGAGACACTTTGAGATTATAAAAGAGCCCTTTGTCCATTTCATTTTTTGTTTTGCAAAAAGGAGCAGCAAAGAGATTTGAAGGAGAGAGATTTTAAGGAGATTTAAAGAGCAACCACGTTTCAAAGTGAGCCATTTATATTTGTATTTTATTTTGTAGATTTAGTTTTTAAAATAATTTTTTTATTCACTTTTTAAATTTTTTATTTAGATTTAAAATTAGATTGAATTTTGTATTTAGATTTAGATATATATTTAAATTTTTTTTTAAATAAAAGTGGACGAACCACTATATATATTATTTATAATATGATTCAAGAGCTCAATTGAGAAAGAACCAGTAAGAAAACCTGATGTCTTAGCTCGTTACAAAGGACTTTAAATAAAAATGTAAACATTGCATCCTATAAACTACTGATTACATGTATTTTCACTTTACAATATTATGCATAATTTGAAAAATACTTCATTTCTATAAATTCTTTGTGCATATTTCCATGTGAACAAGACCATCATTGCCAAACAAAATTGAGTATGTGCATGATGTAGCAGTTGTAGTAGATATATCATTGAGCAATATGTGTAGTTTGAAATATTCATATACAAGTGATCAAGAAATAAGGTAATCAAAATTGATTTTACTTACAGTTTACTCCTCCATTGCATCGGGTGCGTGTGGAACATACTCTAGTTGAGAACTTGGTGACCAACCTGAAGGCTCTTTAATCCAACTTGAAATCTGATGACTAGCTTGTTCTATCCCCAATCAGACCCGTGTTTCATGTCATCCCAACCCCGAGAAGCAGGGGTGACCTCACTCAATCCCAAATCTTCAGATTGTGTTTGAGAGGTTTTCTCCTCTAGGTACCCAGCTACATCACCACAAATTAGCCAATTGTCACCTGGACCCCTCGCCTCAAGAATCAAGTATATCGATATTGGGTATGGGAAGATAGAAGAGCTTAAGGAGATAAATGTGTTTTCAACCTCCAATAATCCTAGCATGCATCAAAAACCATTCTTATCTTCTCCTCCAATTCATAGCCCAAGGCTTTACTAGATGAATGTAGGGAAGATTTCACATATCTAAAAAACTATTTTTCCACAACTCTTTTACTGCTATCATACATAACCATATGTGGATGAATCTTGAGAAGAAAGTGTCATAACAATAAACCCACTAATAATGCATGCCCAGGCCAGAGGTCATATTGTTGCATTGCCCTTTGTAACCTCTTTACTTCCCAGAACTAGGGTTTCACCACTTCAAATGCAAGAATTTCTAGTAAATGAGAAGACTGCGTCATGTCCATGGCATTTGATAAGAGGATGGAAACTACTTGTGATGGATAGAGAAACTGATTTGTTCTCGGGGAAAGATTTTCTTCCCCAATTATCATTTTTATGGGTGTTCGAATGGAGGCAAAGTGAATAAAAAACATATCTTCCAAAATGATATCAGTAATGTTTGACGTCAGTGCTTCTTCATCCTCACCAGGAAAGATCTAGATTATGTAATTTTTTAGTAGCAATTAACTATGATGTCTTATGCATTCATCACACTAAACGCACACCTCTATCTAGTTTTCCATTGCACAACTTGTCTCAGAACTGATTCAAGATGGTTTAATTAAAGAATTCCCATAAATACCATGAACAGAAAATAAAGTATCTGATTTGGGAGCATTAATTGGAGATCACTTCTGCATTAGGTGAAATAAATGTAATAAATACATTTTGGATGGAGACATGTCTGAGGGAATGATCATTTAAATTTAAAGGTGCTCTTAAGTATATTGGTTATCCATGTGTCCCTGCACCAAATGAAGGTGGGGAATGTTGGTTGCTATGTTCCATCACTGCATTATGAAAGTTGTACTCCACATCCATTACAGTTATTACCAATCACATTCGAGTAATGTATATTAATAATGGTGGTATGTAGTAAATATTATATAAATGTTGAAACATGTCACCAATATCAACACCATTTATTCTTTTACAGCATACTGTACTTTTGTGTGAAGTGTGTCCATGAAGCCAGAGCCACTTGAGTCATTAGTTTATGATGTCATTTTGATATTTTATGATCTCGAATACTCGCAGTAATTAATTAAATATCTTCTCATCAATGCTAAGATGTGTTTGATCCCCTTATGTTCCACTTGCCCTTTCATTTTTCTTTATCTAATTGAACCAATTTGTGAAGGTCATGCAAATCTACTGGGATCTTGTTTGGGTGTATAGCCTTTATCTCTATTCTGTCATAATCCAAATGAGATAGATACTTTGCAATCTTGTTTCCTTCGCTTAGCATATGAGACAGATATAACTTTGAGAATGCGTCTAAAATATGACAAATTTATTTTATGATATACGCAATTTTCCAGTTACGAGACTCCTTAATACAAGGATTTAGTATTACAATAGAATTGCCTTCAACATGAATTTTAGTGAATCCACCATGTTTATCTTAAACAAGTCCAATGAACAGTGCATGATATTCTACTATATTTTTTGACCATGGTGGTATATGGAAGGCAGTGGTTTCCAATAAGGTACCCAGTGAATTTCTTATGCAATCCCCTACACCTGATTTCCCTAGATTTCCACAAGAAGATCCATCAAAGTTTATTTTCACTAAATCTTGCTCTAGAGGAATCCACCTAACTATTTCTCAGTCTACTTATACTGAATCCTTCTTAGGGAATCCCCTCCCAATTTGAGTGTTAAGAATTTTCCAGTCCCTCAGAGCTACACCATCCCATTGTGATACCACCGGATCGCAACCACATTGGTGTATGCTAGAATTTACCACTTCTGAAATTGAATTCTCAATACCTTCCAAAATGCTCTTGATTTTGGAGGTTTCATTTATAAATACGTTTCTTTTTTTCCCACCAAATTTTCCAAACTACTAAAGCTGGGATGCATTTCCAAATGTTTGTAAATAAAAAATTCAAGTAAAGTAATTGCAAAGATTGAAAAATATCCTAGAGCTTATTTGGTAGAGGAGAAGAATAGCAGAGCTTATTGATGACAAAATACCATCACTTATGTGGAAATGTGCATTGTAGAAGTAAATGATCAGTAGTCTCGAAGTGTTCATCGCACATTAAGCATTTAAATGATTGTGTAATGTAGAATTTTTCCAATCTACCACTAGTTAGGATCCTTTTTTTAGTGTAAGCCATGCAAAATAACCTTCTTTAGGAAGAACAACATGATTCCAACAAAATGAGTAGGTGCAAAAAGGAATCTTTTTGGAGTCAATTTGTTGAATAATTTTGTACCCCTTTTTAATAGAATATTTTACATTCTTGGAAGGAGCCCAAAATAAAATATCTTCTTTATTTGATAGGTATGCATCTCTAGATGAAAGTATTCTATGTAGAAAATCCTTTTGTTGAAGTATAAGTATCAGTTCATCTGGATCCTTCCATATGACTTTTCTTGAAAAATGTGAACAACTGCAACATATTTGATGAGTTGAGTGACCCATGTATTTTGTGAAGTTGTTATTATATCCTACTAAATCAATGGAGATAACAGGACAGGAAGCCCATTCCATGAATCTCTCCATAATTTGACATTTGTCACGTTGTTAACTTCCCACAACATGTACTTGTATACAACCTCTATTGAGTTCAGCATGAACTTCCAAATTGCAAATCCATTTGCAGGATTAGTAGCAGAGAGAACACATGTAGGATTATGGTTATCAAGATATTTTGGTTGCATAATTTGGCACCACTTGTTTTAGGGTTCGGTGTACATTTTCCATACTAACTTTCCTCCAAATGATTTATTCCTTGTACCCAAATCATGAACTCCTTCCCGCCAAGGCCCGGGACATGAGCCATATCTTCTAGAGAGATAAGAGGGATCTTCTTCTCATTGTTCATGTTCCCTGACAATTGAAATTCCCTAATTATGTTCTGAATTTTTTGAATAACCATGGAAGGAGCCTTCAGGACTGCTAGGTAGTAATTAGGAATTGTTGAGAGTACTAATCTAATGAGAAGAATTCTACTTGATAATGAAATCTATATAGCTTTCCATGTTAAAACTCTATTCTTAATTCTATCAATAACCGAGGTCCAGAAACTTGATTTTCTTGCACCCAAAAAAAAGGGGATACCCAGGTATGTTGACGGTAGAAGGTTAAATGAAAAATCCAAAACTTGAGCATTTTTATTTGCAATGATATGATTCAGTAGAAAAAGTAAATTTTTGAATTTTGTGCATTTATTTTATGTCCTGAAGTGGCTGAGTATAATTCTAGAATTCATTTAATCTATCTAGCTTCTTTGACTTGTGATATGCCAAATAGTAAAGTATCATCAGCAAATAGGGAGTGTGACTGAAATGTCTGTGGCTCCTATATGAGCCCCTTTCCATAGTCTAAAATTATGATGTCTCTGGCTTGTCCTACTAAGTACTTCAACCATTATGATGAATAATATTGGTGATAATGAATCACCATGTCTATCCCCCTGCTTGGAAGAGAAAAACCCCACTAGAACTCCATTGATAATGACAGAATACCATGCTCCTGAAATACAAGCTCTAATCCATTTGCACCAATGTTTTGAGAAACCAAATTTGTGAAGGACTTGAAAGAGAAAATCCTAATACACTATATCATATGCCTTCATCATATTGAGTTTAATGACAAAATTAGATGTCTGATCACTATTGATGGAATGGAGAACTTCATGGGAAACTAGTGCACCTTCCATAGTATCACGCAACAGAACAAATCCTCCTTGTGCTTGAGAAATGATGGATGGGTCTAGTTGTTTTAATCTCTATTAAATTTCTTTGGTTATAATCTTGTAGGTTATATTGCAAAGAGAGATAGGTCAAAAATCTGCAAAATTTTTGGCTCTTTCACTTTTGGAAGGATAGTGATATTCATGGTATTGAAATATTTGACCATATTTTACTCTTTCTGGATTCATCAATGACTCCCAACAATTCCAAACCAATAACATTCCAACATGTCTACAAGAAGAGTGTTGTATACCCATCCAGACCTGGCGCTTTGTCTAGAGGCAATGAAAAGACCACATGACTGAGTTTTTGAATAGTAAAAGGAGCCATAAGGATATCATTATCTAGCTGAGATATAAAAGTAGGAATAGCTTCAAGGATTTTATTGAGCTGATCCTAAGTTGGTGAAGCACTAGAATTGGGTGCAAGGAGATTCTTGAAAAATTTAACCACTTCATCTTGAATTTCTTGTGCATTACTTAGTACCTTTTCGTTAGTTGTATCTGTGATGGAAAATATTAAGAAAGTTTCTCTCTTCTACTTGGCTAAAGCATGGAATTATTTTGTATTCTTATCCCCCTTCACGTAACCACAACTCTTATGATTTTTGCCTCCACTATTCTTCCTCCCTACAAAAATATTCTTCCCATTCTTTTTGAAGTTCTTTTTTCTTATGATATGTTTCATTATCCATACCATGTTGAATATTACACTCATAAATTTCTGTTAGCTGATGTTTAACTATGTCTTTCTACTTAAAAATATTTTTGAACACCTTTTCATTCCAAGTTTTAATAAGGCCTTTGACATGTTTTAGCTTCATAGAAAATTAATGCATTTTGGATCTAGCCATGTGTGGGAAACTAAACCACCATTTTTTGAGCAAAGGGATGAAATGAGGGTGACAAATCCATAATAGTTAGTACCATTTCCAATATATTTACATGTTTCCTTAAAAATGTTTCCATCATGATCTAGAATAATTATTCCCATCCTTAATTCTCCAAGGTTTCCCTGGGAATCCCCATCATAATTTGGCTTCAACTTAAATCTAGGAGGAAGTCTCTATTTAGCGAGCTTTCTTTTCTTATTCTTAGGAATAAAATTATCAAAATCCTGATGATTTTTTAACCGCTTCATGGCCCATCAATGATTAGTGATCCAATTGCCCGAGTGAGTGAATATAGATAAATGATCTAAGATAGAAGCAATAAGGCTTCTTTCTGAATATTTTATTATTCCTTTACGTCCTAAATAAGAATTGAAGGTGTTACAACCTAGATACAAGCATAAACTGATGAAGTGAAAAGAATTGGCCAAGATTGGAATTGTTCTTTAAGATTAAGACATCAAACCGAGTTTCACCCATGCTTAGAAAATAACCACTAACAACAATCAGATGTAAAAGGGTTGTGAATGAAAAGGTTATCAAGAGATTTCATAAAGTATCCAAATAGTACACATGGGAAAACTAGGGACTTTCCCAACCTATCTAACTACATGTCTTTCAATATTCTATCTTGGAAAACTATCCATGTGAAAGCGCCATCTTTTGGTAACCACGCCTTATTCTAAAAAATCTTAGTTGGCCAAGAATTTTCTATAATTTCAGGGGTGAGAAAATAAGACCCATATTTTATTGAAGAGGAGCTAGATATAGCTTCAATTCAAATAATTTTTTAATACATTTACATATAAATTAATGGCCCTTTTTTAAGCTCATGCTTGTTTTAAATCTGAAGCAACAGGTAGAAATTCAATAGATTTCCAATTAGCCACCGGTAGGGGCCCTGAGAATTCATTGTAAAAATAATCAGCAACAAAATCCCCCACTAAGATTTGATAGGTGTCATTAAGGGGACTAGTCATGAATGGATATCAAAGATGCATGTTGGTTCCAAACTTCCTCTGTGAATTTTGCTTTTTGATAATTTATGTATGAGCCATGAGAGATCAGCGAGAATTATTGAGCTATATTGAACCATAAAATTCCATATAGAGGAACCTTTAGGAAGAAGAGTAGTAAAAACTCTTTGTTTGTTACAATTTGACTAGTATTTAGTGTAAATAATGGAAGCCCATTTAGATGTGGTATTTTTGTAAACCTTCTAGAGAAGATTTTATCCAAGATCTTTATTTTTCTTATCAACATCCCTGATACCTATCCCACCATGTTCTTTTGGAAGGAAAACTTTGCATTTTTATGTTCTTTTATAACTAACATAAGATAAATAGGTACCATATTAAGAACAAATTTTATCAAAGCAATTTATACCTGACAAGGTAAGTCATTTAAGATTCCAAGATAGAATTAGTGTTCTCCTAAAAATTTTGTTTCTCAGAGCTGAAAAAGAAAGGAATACCAAGATGTTTACAAGGAAAAGATCCTACCTGAAACCCTCATAATTGAATCATCCTATTCTGAATTAATGGGAGTGCATTCAAAAAAAACTTTAGACTTATTAATATTTACTTTCTATCAAGAAAAAATCATCATACTTAGAGATAACATGTTTTATAGTTTGTGCTTCAGCCATGGTAGCCAAACCAAAAAGAAGGGTATCATCATTTTATGTTTGTTTTCTTCTATTGAACATTATTTTTTTACACATGTAAATTACATAGTTATATTTTTCATAAAACTTGTTAATATTTATTATGGATGCTAAAAACTATTGGTAAATTTAAAAAACTATCACAATATTTTCAAAATTGTCAAAATCATTCTTAAAATTATCTTGTAGTTACCAACATTTCATTTCATAAAATAGTAAACCACTAATTATTTGTGCTTCTTGAAATATGGACAAAATAATTGAATCATATTTTATATTTTTTTTCTTGTGAGTTAGGTATAGGGCACACCTCCTCTTAGAGAAGATCTCCATCTCATAAAAACTCATTGGGAAATAACTCCCCCAGCTTCTTGTCCTTGATGTGAAATATCCCATGGTCGATAACTTGTCCTTTTGGTTCAACATTTTATGAATCCTTTAATGCAACACCTTTTCCTTATATTAAAATAGTATTTGCATATATTAAGCCTTCTAACTAGTATATCCCTTATTCTTCCACTTCTTCCAATAGGGATGGCTCGTATAATTGGATGTAAATTCATAAGTGAGCATTGCATGGAATATGATGGAAGGAGTTACATCCAATATAAATGCATTCCCTCTAATGTACTCACTAGTGGTGAAAGGAATATACATAATATGATAATTCTTCTTGGTTTATTATTATTGTAAGTAATCGGTTATATCCCATTTTAATTTATGATTTGTGTCACAATAAAAATAAATGGATAAAAATGAATTTCTAAGTTCTCTATAATCAATTTTTTAATTTGAGTTCTAGATTTTATGAATCTATTTTCTGAATTTTCTTTTTATAAGTACATTTGTGTATATTATTTTTTTGTTGATCTTATTGTTTCAAAAGAAAAACAAGTGAAATTGCATAAGATATTATAAATATTTTTTGAATAGCTAGTAACTAGTTGGTGGATGATACCATATTAGGAGGGGTAGCATCTTTGAATTAGACTAAAGTTCTCAGAAACTTGCTGGACTCCTATACCAGGGCCACTGGCTAGTATATTTACTAGAACAAGAGTTCCTTATTCTTCATCAACACCCCTAAGGTCAGACAAAAAATAATGGTGGATATTCTAAGGTGTGGCATTGGTTCCTTGCCTTCCAACTACCTAGGCCTCCCGCTAGGACAAAAACCCGTGAAATAATTTTGGAATAGACTTATTGACAGATTTAATAGAAAGTTGGCAGGGTGGAATGGCATTATTCTTAGCCAAATGGGAAATATTCAACTGGTCAAGTCTACTCTCCAAAAAATCCCTACCTACATCCTCAGCCTTTTTTCCATCCCGGCTAAGGTGGATGAAGCCTTGGAAAAAATTCAAAGAAGATTTCTCTAGTCGAGGGTAGAAGAACACAAGTGCATTCCTTTGATTACATGGGCCAAAGTTTGTCTTCCCAAAAGGGAAGGGGGACTGGGCATCAAAAAGATCAATCCTTTTAATAGGGCGCTCCAGGATAAACATATATGGAGTACCTTCCATGGAAAAGTGGAATGGTGAGACTTCTTTGAGGAGAAATACCTACCCAATGACTCTCTAAGTTTCTTCTTTCAGAATGAGGATATCCCGCAAGGTTCTTGTATTTGGAATGGCATTCTTAAAGCTAAATATTTGGCCAAGACCAAAGCAAAATGGAAATTTGGTAATGGCCACAGTATCAGCTTTTGGAGTGACAATTGGGTTCTGACTAAACCATTGAAAGATATTGAAGATTTCAACCAATGGAAGGAGGAATGCACCCTGAGATTTGGGGATAGGTTCAGTGACTACAGGGTTGGTAATTCCTTGGTGGACCTAGCTTCTATTTCCCTAGACTTATCCCCCTTATTCTTGGTTCTCAATGCAAATTCACTTTTCCAGAACCAACATATTTTGATCTGGGAAGGCTCCCTTAATGGCTCTTATACTATGGCTTCTACTTATTCTGCTCAATTTAACCCTGAAGCCCAGCTTTTCTAGGTGAAGGCCTGGCTTCCTAGTTTAATCCTGAAAATTAATGTTTGTTTCTAGCTCTTGCTTCATAACCGCATCCTAATTGTTGATAACCTCATTAAGTGAAGCATCCCAATTCCCAAGAGGTGTGTTTTATGTCTCTATCAAGCAGAATCTATTGATCACATTTTCATTCACTATTCCTTTGTTAGCTTTGTATGACACTATATTCTGGCTTTATTTTGCCTTCACTAGTGTTTCCCTTCATCAGTCAAAGATTTGTTCCACCAATGGACCTGGCCCTTTAAAAATACTATCTTTCAAAAAATCAGGTCTTGTGTGATGCCTCACCTCTGCTAGGGCATATGGAAAGAATGAAACAATCCCATCTTCAGGGATTGTAATGCCAACCCAAAATTCATATTTGAAAAGATTCATTGTGCAATTTTGGAAAAATTTGTTGTCTGTGGGAACACTAACACTTTTATAGGACAAAGAGATGTCGACCCCAAGAATTCAAAGATGAATAGACAGATTTGCTTCTGGAGTTGTCCTCCAGAAGGCTAGTTAAAAGCCAACTTTGACAGAGCTGCCAAGGGAAACCCAGGAAAGTTGGGAAGTGGCAGCATTAGTCAAAATTGTTTTGGTCAAGGCATTGCAGCGGTCAGTGTCCCATTGGGAACACAAACCAACCACTATGCAGAAGCAAATGCTTCCCTCCACATGACCAAGTTAGCTCATGAAATGGGGATAAAACATCTCTGGTTACAAGGTGACTCAATTAACATTATCAATTATCTTAAAAACCACCACCCACTTTCGTGGAATATCGCTAATATGATAGGGGAGACACGTGGCATCTTCACTTATTTTTAAAAGGTGCACATTAGGTTAGAAACACTAAGAGGGGGGGCTAAATCAGTGTTTGTCTATTAATTATATTTCATGCAATTAAAAATATATCAAATGTGCATCCAAAGAAACATAACACATAACACATGATATGATTACAGAGAACCTTGATCAAAGGAAAACTCCGGTGGGGATTAGTACCCACAAATATTGTACTAGGTATAATGAACCTATTAAAGTTCCTTTGCCCTGTTAGAAGCAGTCTTTACAAATTAAGTACAATAACCTGGTTAAAGGTTTGACCCTGTTAGGATTCTTTTACAAAACCCTATTAAAGGTATATGGCTCATTGCCTAGGCTCACTGCCCAATAAGATGAAGGCTACAACCCTCTGAAAGTTGATATGCACTATTCAAAAATGAACTGATGTAATGACATTATTGTCTGATCAGTTCCATGTATGTATGAATTCTCTTACTCCTTTAAAGAGATATATCATCTACTGACTTCATTATACTTCTCATCTGTATCTTCCTCATACATAATAATCGACGCTTGTAACATTACATACTTATATGTTTATAATTGAATAGGCGCGGCCCAAAATATAACACTAGTCAGCCTTTAAACCAAAATATACAATGCTTCCGAACAAGTCAACCTAAGCATATTTACTACAACATTAATTACATTAATACAAACTTATAACTAAAGGCGCTTAGCAATTTCATTACAAAATCATTCACACTGATCAAAAATGTAGTCGGCTTCCATGCTCTATTTCCTAGACTGCAGATCTACTAATCTTCCTCTAACTTTTTCGTACTGATGTTTCGTACTCTACGTGTCTAGATCTAGCATGTATATACATCATAGAGTATATACCTAGGCATGCATGCTCTGGTGTGATCTCTAACATGTACACTAATGTACTGATCTCTATATGTGTCTGTCTGCCCTATTTTCACACTTAGTCATTTTGTCTTTCATAACAGAACTAAGTATGACATTGTTGCCATGATTGACAACACAAACTAAGTCATGCTTCATTAGGAATTCAACTTACCAAAAATCTCCCCCTTTGTCATTTATGGAAACAAAGGAATGTGGCTAAGTTACTCAAAATGACTTCATACAAAAATGATTCTATATCATAATACTTAATGATATATACATATATACTTCTCTGCATATACACATTCTATACTAATCCCCTTTCACATTAATGACAAAGGTGTGCAAAAACTATAATTCTTCAACATACTTACTCCATGTAGACTTCTAGGTACACAACTTGAAGAGATTGAATCTCTTTCTGCCAAAAGACTTTCATTGCATCAATTGTCTGAAGATGCGCGCATAAAGCATATGTCAATTTCTCCATTTTTATCAGATCCATGTAAGGACCTTGATCATATGTCTGTATGGTGTTATCAATCTATTTTATATTCTCATTAAGAACTACTAGAGATGGTGCAAGTGCATTTCTCAACTAAGTTTGTCTTATTCTGATCTTGCTAATTTCCAGTTTTGCCTTCTCAATTTTGTCCAACTACCCTTGGTAGACATTATTGCATATGTTCATATCTTGCATGGAATTTTCAACTAATTTCCTTATATTATACACCATTACTTCTGCTTCTGCTATATTTTTAGTGTGCTCAGAGGTGAACTTCACTCTATCCATGTAATTTGCAATAACCTTATTACCTTTTTCTACAAGCTCTTTAAGTATAGATTGACCAATCTTTAAGGAGTTCAGATCTAAGGAAAAGTTCTTTACCAATTCATTTAGTCTCTCCTTCTTTTATTCATCTTGTGCAATCTTAGTAGCTGATTCTACTAAGCTAGTGAAATGTGTTTTGAAGTTTTTCAGTATGCTATCCACATGTTCAATTTTTTGAACTTTAGCAACTTTCTTATCAGTAGGAACTAATTCATTAAAAATGTTTATTGATTCCACAAAGTGAGGGTTCCTCATCACATGTTTCTCTTTTTCCTTTTCCATGGCAAGGACACTGATCTTGAGAAGGTCTTCTTCTCCCCATGCGTCTAAACTTGCTGAGTCGGGAGTTAACCTTGACAACAATGAGGTGGATGGTTGAGTGGATGGTGAGAAAATAGTATTCTAACTTGTATCTACACATTCACATTTGACATGAATTTCTTTTACTAGTGTTTCATTATCTTGAGTATCTTTCTCCTTATCCAAGTCTATTTGATCATTGAGAGGAACTTCATCCTATTGTAGAGATGTGTCATCTGTGTTCATTTCTTCAGTGTTTACAAATGCTTCATCAAATTTATTCATATCATTATCAGAAGCTGTAATAGATATCTTTACATCATCAATCACTATAGTGTCCTCTATACCTTTAGCTATCTCAGAGGCTATTGAGATTGAGGGCGCTGAATCCTATGGACCTGTCATAGGCGCAATCTAAATTTTTGGTTCTGTAGCCTATTTGGGAGGAGCTAGAGTAACTTTTGTTGTAGGCACCATTGGTGGATACATGTGTCTATCCATAAATACTTGTGCAAATGATTTTTCAGTCTCCTTTCCAACCTGCTCATACTCTTTATTCATAATCTGAAGAGTTCTTGTCTTACTACGGAGATGAGGCTTCACTAGATCTAACAAAATAGCCTTCTCATCATGTGAACAGAGAGGAAGAAGAGTATCCAAAGTTTCTTCTCTAATCTCATTTCCTCTTCTATAGCATGTCTTTTCATGATCTCCAATATGTTCCATAACTGATCCAGTATCACTATCTTAAGTTCAAGAACTATCTTTTTAAACTTGATCATATGTGATATGATGATAGAGTGTATCTCTATTTTATCAATTTCTTGATACTTTTCATAGACTTTGGAGAGTGTATGTAATCTTCCTTCATTAACAATCTTGTTTCTCAAAATATTTAGACTAGGTCTAAATCCTACCTCAGGAGGAGTTTGAATATTCTTAGCTTTGCTCCGAGTGTTCCTTGAGGATGGGTGATTTGTAGCTGCTTGCTTCCTTCCTCTAGGTTTCTTGCTAGGTACAAAAGGTGGAGATGCATCTAGATCAATGGTTGTAGTAGGAACAGAGGTACTCTCCTCATTTTTCTTCTTCTTCTTCTTCTGAGTGTTATCAGTCTTCTCAAGTTTAACTTATGCATGAATCTGCTCAAGTTCTTTGGCAATTTTGTCTTCTTTTGCCTTATCCAAATCTTCTTGTGTGATTCCATGATTTTTCAAAATGTTGGATGTCATTCTAGATGCTTTCCTTTTGTTAACAACAAGTTGTAGTTTAATATCTACTTCGTCGGTCTTTTCTCCATAAGTGCCCCATCTAGGTTCATTAGGGTCTTTGGGTGCTGACAATAAGACTTGTGCATATCCTTCTAGCACATGGTCTTCTACTTCATACCCTAGTGGATGAATCCACTTAGTTCTCAGCTCAACAACCTCCATGCATGTGCAATCTATTTCTACCATGAAGCATATTGTATCCTTGTATTTTTTAACTATCTTCTCAGATAGTCTAAACCTGTTCTACATTTTGACCCTGAATATTTTTATATCCATATTCATTGCATCTCTTGCACTGCTGTCTACTGTGGCCTTAAGAGATATCTGAGTCATTGTATGTTTTCCTTTGTCTAGATAAAGGTATGCAACCTTTCCAACTATATGGTAATACAAATAGATGATCAGAGATCCAAACCTGAATGTTTTTCTCCTATCATGTTTGATGATTCTGATATTGTCAATCAATTGACTGCGCAAGATCTCACATAGGTTGTATTGGGTGTTGTCCTTCACTATTCAGATATCTGCAAGGAATATTTCTATAGAGACACTATTCAACCTGCTTGCTTGCTGAAACTTATATCCAAGTATCATTTTCATGAGTTTAATGTCATCTTCCTTGATAGGGTCAACTGTCATTCCACGCTTATCACTCCTAGACAAACAAACTTGCTCAATTTGTTTCTTGACATCCTTACCAGTGGGAAACATAGGTCCAGTCATTGGAAGTCTGGTTAATTGATGTATTAGTTCTATAGTGATGTGAACTGGGACATCTCCAATCTAGAAAAGATCATCATGAATTCTACTTAATAGAATTTTTACCCATTCTGGTTCTTCAAAATCATGCGCATTCGAATACTCAAGAATAGGGTTATCTTGTAAGTGCGCGAACTCATCCTTGAATGTGAAATATGGATTTAACATTGATGCCATATGAGAGGCTATATTATCATCTCCTAATGATTCCTTGTTATAGTAAATGTATGCGCGGATATCTTCCACATCAACAACGCTAAGCGGGGTTTTGGAGAAAGCCTCTTCCAAATCATCTAGTATGGATTTGAATGGATGCTTCTTAAATATAAACCTCTACCTCTCTGCTACATCAAACACAACTGGGGTCACCATACTTACTTGGTATTTTCTTATGTAGGGTTTCTACAAAATTCTGAAATGGCGCAATGGCTAGGGCTCCGTTTCAAACTGATTATCCATTTGCTCCAACTGCCAAACTATTATGCCTTCATGCTTTGATGTCTTAGTGCTCCAATTCTCTTCACTTTCTGTGCTCTCAAATGTAAATGTGAAAATGATCGACCATGAATTTCTTTTTATACATTCTGTTGCATTTAATGCTTGCAACCATACATAGAGGTTTTGAAACTTTGATCTTGATGCAGTTCAGATAATGCGTGAATGCATATATCTATAATCTGTGCTTTTAACCATGAATCCAAAGGCACATACTCTGAAGTGAGTACACCAACCGCACAGGGGTCCTAAGCTAGAATAGCTCCCCCTTAGACCAAGAAGGTCTATTCAAGTAGAAGTAAAGGGTGCATCCACTATGGATGCATCAACTATTTTGTCAAAATTATTGTCCTTCATAACTTTAACCCATATTTTGCTTGAATCTTCATTTTCTTTGAAAAAATTGACTTCTCCTTTCTCTTCAAATAGTGACTTTTTAGGATCCTCTTGTTTCTGAGTTTTGGATCTGCAAAACCTTGTGATATGTCTAGCCTTTCTACATGTGTGACAAATTATAGGAGGTTTGATGTTCTTGCTCATCATGCTAAACTGCTTTTCTATGTATCCATTGTAGTTGCATATCTGACATGTAATGTTCTGCAAATTTCTTGAATGTTGATTTCTTTGATTGCTTTGATTTATATTCCTGTGATTTTTCTGAGGTTGATTTCTTTGACTTGTTCTGCACAATGTATAGCCCTATGACCAAACTTATTATAGTAGTAACAATAACCATTAAAAGGTCTTACCTCTTTACAATCTCTTGCCAAATGCCCATGTTTATTGCATGCATAACAAATTCTATTAACTTTCTTGATTTCTCTTTTAGGTGGTTCAGACATAACCTCTATAGTATCTTCAACTTTCTTAGCTTATGAAGATGCTTCAAGTGTTTTTCTGTCTCTTGCAATGATTTGATCTCATCTTGTGCTGTACTAAATCCAAGACTAGTAGTGTTTCCTTTTTGCCTTTGTGCATTGAGCTGGGATTGAATTAAATCAGAACTTGTGTGAAGTTTATCAATCTTAGCTTTTGGTTCTGTTAATTCAGATTCCAACTTCTTCTTTATGTTTTCCAATTCCAGAACTTTCATGTTTGCTTGCAGAAGTTCATCTTCCAATTGTTTTCTTTCTTTGATCTTGTCTTCAAAGGTGTTCTAGCTATCTGTAAGTTGTTCCTCTAGATCTTCAAGTTTATCCTTTAGAGATTTATTCTCTTCATTAAGCTTTTTGACCATTTGTCCTAGATCACTTGTAGAACAATCTTTTAGATCCTTTCTTAGCCTTTTAATAAGTATTTGAGAGCCATCATTTTTCAATCTTAGTTCTACATTTTCCTTCTCAAATCCATCAAGATCTTCAAGAGCCGCTTCGAGCTTCTTTTTCAAATGTTTTTCTTCAGCTGAGTCCATGATCTCCTCAAGTGGTTAAACTTTCTTTCAGAGGACCAGAGCTCTGATACCAATTGTTAGAAACACTGAGAGGGGGGTGAATCAATGTTTATCTATTAATTATATTTCAGCCAATTAAACATATATCAAATGTGCATCCAAAGAAACATAACACAAGAACACATAACACATGATATGAATATGGAGAACCTTGATCAAAGGAAAAATATGGTGAGGATTAGTACCCACAAATATTGTACTAGGTATAATGAACCTGTTAAAGTTCCTTTGCCCTGTTAGAAGCAGTCTTTACAAATTAAGTACAATGACCTAGTTAAAGGTTTGATCATGTTAGGAGTCTTTTACAAAACCCTGTTAAAGGTATATGGCTCACTACCCAATAAGATGAAGGCTACAACCCTCTGAAAGTTGATATGCACTATATCAAAAATGAACTGTTGTAATGACACTATTGTTTGATCAATTCCGTGTATGTGTGAATGCGCTTAGTCCTTTAAAGAGCTATATCATCTACTGAATTCATTATACTACTCATCTATATCTTCCTCATACATAATAATCAACACTTTTAACATTACATTACATACTTATATGTTTATAATTGAATAGGCACGACCCAAAATATAACACTAGTCAGCCTTTAAACCAAAATATACAATGCTTTCAAACAAGTCGGCCTAAGAGTGTTTACTACAATATTAATTACATTAATACAAACTTATAACTAAAGGTGCTTAACCATTTCATTACAAAATCATTCACACTGATCAAAAATGTAGTCGGCTTCCATGCTCTGTTTCCTGGACTGTAGATCTACTAATCTGCATGTAACTTTTTCGTACAGATGTTCCATACTCTACGCATATGGATCTAGCATGTATATACACCATAGAGTATATACCTAAGCACACATACTCTAGTGTGATCTCTAACATGTGCGTTGATGTACTGATCTCTATAGGTGTCTATCTTCCCTGTTTTCACACTTAGTCATTTTGTCTTTCATAACAGAACTTAGGTATGACTTTGTTGCCATGATTGACAAGACAAAATAAGTCATGCTTCCTCAGGAAGTAAACTTGCCAACACATTACCCATGTGTTTAGGGAAGGTAATCAAGTCACTGACTGGTTCACGAACTGCACAGTGTGAAGTGACAAGCATATGTGTTGGCCTAGTAGTGAAGATCTTCCATGTGATGCTTTGGATTTAGCCAATCTCGACTGAATCCATGAGAAGGAAGGATATATAAAAATCAATCATGATTGTCATAGCTCAGATGGGCAATGGCCTCACCATAATTGGTAAGTATGAGATAGGCTGTAAGGGTAATAATAACAATAAAAACTCACACACTTACTAGGCTTCCAAAAGTAAAGAAATAACTTATGGCTTAAGGCATCACAATAAAGCTTTCTATAAATTCTTGAAGAGCTCTAGTTTTCATAGAGATTTGAGTTTGTTAGCTACCCTGAATCATTCAGTGATGGGAGGGGAAATACATAGGAGGGATCCTGCAAAGGAAAACAAAAAATGGAAGAGGCAAACAAAGGTTTGGAAGTACCTTCATAACGAAGGGATTTCAACCTTTATAGAAAGACTCCATGGTAGAAAGTCGGCTATAACTAAACTATTCATCAAAAACTAGAATGAAGGTAGCATAGAGATTGAGGGTAGAAAATTCATGGTTACCAAAGATGTCATCTCTACTATGATAGGGATACCAAAAGATTTCAGACACTGCTATCAGTGATTTTGTGAGAGACGAGGAGGAGAAGAATGAGCTCATCAAAGTCGGCACCCATTACCTGCCTGAAGGATTAAAAATGTTGTGGCGGTTTTTTCTCCATGCCATCATCTACTACATTACTTTGGACTCCAGGTTTGATAGAATTCAGACCCATCACTTTGTTCTACTGAATCACTTTTTCCATGGCATGTTGGTTTCTATCACCTTTTACTTATATTCTTCCATAAATAATAATATCAATGGGTATAGAGAGAAAGCAATTGCTAACCTTGCCCTGCATGAAGGGCTTTTCCTGTTAATCTATGAGTACTTTAAATCCCAAATCATGAGCAAGGAGATGAGTGAGAAAGAGGAGATAAAGGCCTTGGGCTCAGACTATATCCCCTCAGAAACACAAGATGACAAAGGTATGCATTCCGAAGAGAATGAGGAACATGATACAAAGAAGATTAACCAAGGTTCGATGTCTAGGAAGAAAAGAGGCAGTCTGGTTAGAGTCAAAAAAGAATTGGCAACCCCTAAAAAATAGAGCACCACTACTATATCTTCCAACAAGGATTACAATGAGAATGAGGAGGGCATGGATTATGAAGGTGACAAGTACCTGGCTAGCGGGAAAGGAAGAAAGAGAAAGCTTTCCATGACTGGGAATTACCCAAGCAACAAGGGTAAGGACAGGGCAGTGTTTTCTGATAGGACTATCCCAAAGGACAACAATAGAAGAGCTTCCCCTATTGCAGACAACAACCCTTCACCATGCAAACTCATGACATGGGGAAGGACCATGATAATGAGTTGAGCTATTATATGGAAGAAAAGGGAAGAATAATTGGTTGGAGGGACTTCAATGTTAAGATAGCAAAAATGGGAATAATTAGAGAAATAATTAACCCCAAGGTCCTTGAGGGAGGGGGTGGTTGAATTAAGTTGGACAAGCTCATTAACCCATCAATGGTGGTGCTCAACGATAATACTAGGGATTTTGACATGAATTTATTCAATAATACCATAAACAACATGCTAGACCAATATCAGATGATTAAATGGCTTTTCCATGAGGTGGGAGACCTCAAAAATAGGGTTTAGGATACCAACAATGCCAAAAGGGATATTGATGCAGAGGAAGAGAGTAACCTAAGCACCTGGGTCGAGAAAATGGAGGATAACATGACTAGGGTTGATGCTACCCTAAGGAATATTGAAGAACAAAGCTAAAACCCCATGAAATCATCTAGGGAGCAAACTAACACTTATATTGACAAGCTGGAGGAAAAGCTCGAGGGGAAGGAAGTGGCTAGAATGGTTGTGGATTCCGACCAAGAGCATGATCAAGGTTCGGGCAAGAGAACTTGTGCTAGAACCAAGAAGACCAAGGACAAGGAGCTCGAGAAGGATATCCAGAAAATTAAGGACACGATGGCCAACATGGAGCTGATGGAGACTGAGGGTGCCACTCTTTTGGTCGACCATTCTTGAGGTTCTCTAGCTTTTTTTGTTGTCTTTTGTTTAATCTACATTTTTAGATGCTTAACCTATTTTTTTCTCAGGATTTTTTGCTTGTTCTTCCTTTTGTTATGCACTACTTTATTTTGTTAATTGTGTTACCTCTTATTACTTTGTTTTGGGTTTCAAGAACCCTATAAAACATGTTTTACTTAATCAAAAACTAGTTGGTAATTACATTTATATTTTATATGAATTTTATTTATATAGAAAATATTTCCTGCATGTCCATGTAAACCTATTTTTAGATGATTTTTTATATTAGCATTCTATTCACAACCGTTTTTGGTAAATGTTTTGCATGAATATTAGTATTTTTTGGAGCTTGGTGTCCACCCCATAATATCTAAGATACCTATTTCATAATTTAGGTCTAGGTAAATCATAATGTAACATAAACATAAGAAAAATAATAAATAAATAATCTCTTTTCTAGTTACGCGGAGAGGCATTCTTACAATGGCAGCAAGGGCTGGATACTAGCATGACATATTCTAAGGAATATGTCATGTACATAAATAATATTTGTTGTTAGTTACGCATGATTTAAAAATAAAAAAGAGGAATTAAAATAATTAATGCCAAATGGCATTAAAAAAATCAAAAAGCCAAATTAAGATTAAAAAAAAATGTCAAATGACATTTTTTGGATTTGCTTTTTCAAATTTTCTTTTTCGAATTTGTTTTCAATAGAGGAATGAAAAGAGGCACATTTGAATCCAAATAATCATAAAGGAATGCAAAGAGCCACAATTTTGAGAAGATTTAGACACTTTGAGATTATAAAAGAGCACTTTGTCCATTTCATTTTTTGTTTTGCAAAAAGGAGTAGCAAAGTGATTTGAAGCAAGAGAGAGATTTTAAGGAGATTTCAAGAGCAACCACGTTTCAAAGTGAGCCATTTATATTTGCATTTTATTTTTTAGATTTATTTTTTAAAATTAGTTTTTATTCACTTTTGAAATTTTTTATTTAAATTTAAAATTAGATTGAATTTTGTATTTAGATTTAGATATATATTTAAATTTTTTTTTTTAAACAAAAGTGGATGAACCACTATATATATTATTTATAATCTGATACAAGAGCCCAGTCGGGAAAGAACCAGTAAAAAAATCTGATGTCCTAGCTCATTACAAAGGACTTTAGATAAAAATGTGAACATTGCATCTTATAAACTACTGATTACATGTATTTTCACTTTACAATATTATGCATAATTTGAAAAATACTTGATTACTATAAATTCTTTGTGCATTTTTCCACATGAACAAGACCATCACTACCAAACAAAAATGAGTATGTGCATAATGTAGCAGTTATAGCAGATATATCATTGAGCAGTATGTCTGGTTTTAAATATTCATATACAAGTGATCAAGAAATATGGTAATCAAAAGTGATTTTATTTACGGTTTACTCCTCCATTGCATCGGGTGTGTGTGGAACATACTCTGGCTGAGAACTTGGTGACCAACCTGAAGTCTCTTTAATCCAACCTGAAAGATAATTAATTTCTTGTTTGATCGCCAATCAAACCCATGTGTCATGTCATCCCAACCCCTAGAAGCAGGGGTGACCTCACTGCATCCCAAATCTTCAGATTGTGGTTGAGAGGATTTCTCCTCTAGGGACTGAGCTACATCACCAAAAATCAGCCAGTTGTCACCTGGGCCCGTCGCCTCAGGAATCAAGTATGTCAATATTGGGTGTGGGAGGATAGAAGAGCTTGAGGAGATAAATGCATTTTTAACCTCCAATAATCTTAGAATGCATTGACAACCATTCTTATCTTCTCCTCCGATTCATGGCCCAAGGCTTGACTAGATGAATGTAGGGCAGATTTCACATATCTAAAAATCTATTTTTCCACAACTCTTTTAATGCTATCATACATAACCATATGTGGATGAATATTGAGTAGAAAGTGTCATAAGAATAATCCCCATACTAATGCATGCCCAGAAAAGAGGTCATATTGTTGCATTTCCCTCTGTAACCTCTTTACTTCCCAGAACTAGGGTTTAACCACTTTAAATGCAAGAATATCTAGTAAATGAGCAGACTGCGTCAAGTCCATGGCATTTGATAAGAGGATGGAAACTACCTGTGATGGATAGAGAAACTGCTTTGTTCTTGGGGCAATATTTTCTTCCCCAATTATCATTTTTATGGGTGTTCGAATGGAGGTAGAGTGAATAAAAAACATATCTTCCAAAATGAGATCAGTAATGATTGACGTCAGTTCTTTTTCATCCTCACAAGCAAAGATCTAGATTCTATAGTTTTTTGGTAGCAATTAAATATGATGTCTTGTGCATTCATCACACTGAATGCACACCTCTATCTAGTTTGTAATTTTACAACTTGTCTTGAAACTAATTCAAGATGGTTTAATTAAAGAATTCCCATAAATACCATGAACAAAAATAAAGTATCTGATCTGGGAGCATTAATTGGAGATCACTTCTACATTAGGTGAAATAAATTCAATGAATACATTCTAGATGGAGACATGTGTGAGGGAACAATCATTTAAATTTAAAGGTGCTCTTAATTATATTGGTTATCCACATGTCCCTGCACTGAATGAAGGTGGGGAATGTCAGCTGCTATGTTCCATCACTGCATTATGCAAGTTGTACTCCATGTCTGTTACGGTTATTACCAATCACATCCAAGTAATGTATATTAATAATGGTGGTATGTAGGAAATCTAATATAAATGTTGAAATATGCCACCAATATAACAACCATTTATTCTTTTGCAGCATACTATACTTTTGCTTGAACTATGTCCATCAAGCTAGAGCTACTTGAGTCATTAGTTTATGATATCATTTTGATATTTTATGATCTCAAAGACCCACAGTAATTAATTAAATATCTTCTCATCAATGTTGAGATGTGTTTGATCCCCTTATGTTCCACTTGCCCTTTCATTTTTCTTTATCTAATTGAACCAGTTTGTGAAGGTCATGCAAATCTATTGGGATCTTGTTATGGTGTATAGCCTTTATCTCTATTCCGTCACAACCCAAATTAGCTAGATACTTTGCAATATTGTTCCCTTCCCTTAGCATATGAGATAGATATAACTTTGAGAATATCTCTAAAAGATGACAATTTTATTTTAGGATATATGCAATCTGCCAGTTATGAGACTCCCTCTTAATACAAGCATTTAGTATTACCATAGAATCACCTTCAACATGAAGTTTAGTGAATCCACCATGTTTAGCCTAAATAAGTCCAGCAAATAGTGCATGATATTCTGCTATATTCTTTTACCATGGTGGTATATGGAAGGCAGTGGTTTCCAATAAGGTACCCAGAGAATTTCTTATGCAATGCCCTACACCCAATTTCCCTATATTTCCATGAGAAGCTCCATCGAAGTTTATTTTTACTAAATCTCGCTCTAGAGAAATCCACCTAACTATTTCTCAGTCTACTTGTACTGAGTCCTTCTTTGGGAATCCCCTCCCAATTGGAGTGTTAAGAATTTTCCAGTCCCTCAGAGCTACACCATCCCATTGTGATACCACTAGATCACAACCACATCGGTGTATGCTAGCATTTCCCACTTCTTAAATTGACTTCTCAATACCTTCCAACACGCTCTTGATTTTGGAGGTTTCATTTATAAATATATATTTCTTTTTTTCCCACCAGATTTCCCAAACTACTAAAGCTAGGCTGCATTTCCAAATGTTTGTAAATAAATAATTCAGGTAAAATTCCAAGATTGAAAAATATCCCAGAGCTTATTTGGTAGAGGAGAAGAATAATAGAGCTTATTGATGACAAAATACCATCACTTATCTGGAAATGTGCATTGTAGAAGTAAATGATCAGTATTCTTGAAGTGTCCATCGCACATTAAGCATTTAAATGATTGTGTAATATAGAATTTTTCCAATCTATCACTAGTTAGGATCCTTTTTTTAGTGCAAGCCATGCAAACTAACCTTCTTTAGGAAGAACAACATGATTCCAACAAAATGAGTAGGCACAAAAAGAAACCCTTTTGGAGTCAATCTATTGAATAATTTTGTATCCCGCTTTAATAGAATATTTTATATTCTTGGAAGGAGCCCAAAATAAAATATCTTCTTTATATGATAGGTATGCATCTCTAGATGAAAGTATTCTATGCAGAAAATCCTTTTGTTGAAGTGTAAGTATCAATTCATCTAGATCCTTCTATATGACTATTCCTTAAAAAATGTGAACAACTGCAACATATTTGATGAGTTGAGTGACCCATGTATTTTGTGAAGTTATTATATGCTGCTGAATCAATGTAGATAACAGGAGAGGGATCCCACTCCATGACTCTCTCCATAATTTGACATTTGTCCCATTTTTAACTTCCCACAACACGTACTTGTATACAACCTCTATTGAGTTCATCATGAACTTCCAAATGGAAAATCCATTTGGGGGATCAGTAGTAGAGAGAACGCGCATAGGATTATGGTTATCAAGATATTTATCTTGTATAATTTGGAACCACTTGTTTTAGGGTTTGGTGTACATTTTCCATACTAACTTGCCCCAAAATGATTTATTCCTTGCACCCAAATCATGAACTCCTTCCCCCCAAGGCCCAGGACATGAGCCATATCTTCTATAGAGATAAGAGGGATCTTCTTCTAATTGTTCATGTTCTCTGACCATACAAAGTCCCTAATTATCTTCTAATTTTGATGAATAACCATGGAAGGAGCCTTTAGGACTACTAGGTAGTAATTAGGAATTTCTGAGAGTACTAATTTAATGAGAGGAATTCTACATGATAATGAAATCCATATAGCTTTCCATGCTAAAGATCTGTTCTTGATTCTATCAATAACTGAGGTCCAGAAACTTGATTTGTTTGCACCCACAAAAAAGGGGATACCCGGGTATGTTGATGGTACAAGGTTAAATGAAAAATACAACATTTGAGCATTTTTATTTGCAATGATATGATTCAAGTGAAAAAGTAAATTTTTGACTTTTGTGCATTTATTTTATGTACTGAAGTAGCTAAGTATAATACCAAAATTCATTTAATCTATGTAGCTTCTTTAACTTGTGATATGCCAAATAGTAAAGTATCATCAGAAAATAGGGAGAGTGACTGAAATGTTTGTGGCTCCTATATGAGCCCCTTTCCATAGTCCAAAATTATGATGTCTCTGCATTGTACTACTAAGTACTTCAACCTTTATGATGAATAATATTGGTGATAATGAATCACCATGTCTAACCCCCTGCTTCGAAGAGAAAAACCCCACTAGAAATCCATTTATAATGAAAGAATACCATGCTCTTGAAATAAAATCTCTAATCCATTTGCACCAATGTTTTGAGAAACCAAATCTGTGAAGGACTTGAAAGACAAAATCCCAATACACTCTATCATATACCTTCATCATATCGATTTTAATGACAAAATAAGATGTCTGATCACTATTGATGGAATGGAGAACTTCATGAGAGACTAGTGCACCTTCCATGGTATCATTCCCTAGAACAAAGCCTCCTTGTTCTTGAGAAATGATGGATGGGTCTAGCCATTGTAATCTCAATTAAATTGCTTTGGTTATAATCTTGTAGGTTATATTTCAAAGAGAGATAGGTCAAAAATCTGCAAAAAATTTTGGCTCTTTCACTTTTGGAATGATAGTGATATTCATGGTATTGAAATATTTGACCATATTTTACTCTTTCTAGATTCATCAATGACTCCCAGCAATTCCAAACCAATAAAATTCCAACATGTCTGAAAGAAGAGTGTTTTATACCCATCCAGACATGGCGCTTTGTCTGGAGGCAATGAAAAGACAACATGACTCAGTTCTTGAATAGTAAAAGGATCCATAAGGATATCGTTATCTTTCTGAGATATAAAAGTAGGAATATCTTCAAGGATTTTGTTAAGCTTATTTTGAGTTGGTGGAGGACCAAAATTGGGTGCAAGGAGATTCTTGAAAAATTTAAACCCTTCATCTTGAATTTCTTGTGCATTACTTAGTACCTTTCCGTTAGTTGTATCTGTGATGGAAAAGATTGAGCAAGTTTGTCTCTTCTGCTTGGCTAAAGCATGGAAGTATTTTGTATTCTTATCCCCCTTCACGCAACCACAACTCTCATATTTTTTCCTCCACTATTCTTCCTCCCTACCAAAATATTTTCCCATTCCTACTAAAGTTATTTTTGCTTATGATATGTTTCATTATCCATACCATGTTGAATATTATACTCATACATTTTTGTTTGTTGATGTTTAACTGTGTCTTTCTACTTAAAAATATTTTTGAACACCTTTTCATTCCAAGTCTTAATAAGGCCTTTGACGTGTTTCAGCTTCATAAAAAATTGATGCATTTTGGATCTAGCCATGTCTGGGGAACTAACCCACCATTTTTTTTATTAAAGGGATGAAATGAGGGTGACACATCCATATCCTCTGAAACTTGAAGGATGGTTGGTGGAAAAAAGATAGTTTTGCAGTGTTTATATGAAGAATTATCAGAAAATAATTTGATCCAAGTAAAGGGAGAATTTTTTATTGGAAAGTAATATTCTTAAGTTTCAATTCTTATGAGACTAGGAATCTATCCAACCTGACAAAAATTTGTGCAAAACTATCTCTCTTATTTGTCGAAGTAAATGTTCCATTTAAAAGGAAAATATTCATTAAATTATTATCTATGAGGAGAGAAGAGAAATCTTTGATAGTTTAGATAGGTGGGCAGATTCAGCCAACTTTATCTGGATGCTTAAGTATAGCATTAAAATCTCCACCTAGTACTAGATTATTGTCATTGTGGTGTTGTATAAGGTTGTTCAATGCATTCCACACTCTTTGTTTATCTTTTGTGGTAGTGGATCCATACTTATTTATCAATATTATGTATAAGTCAAATTTAGCCATCTTCAGGAGTTTCTAGTTATTGTCATGCTCAACCTGATACCCTTGGAATCTCTTCAGGTTCTAGAGAACAGACACACTTTCCAAAGCCCCAATACCTTATCTATGAATAGAAGACCAAGATGACCATTTCACAATTATTTTCTCATAAGTTTCTTTTGACATTTTGGTTTATTGTAGCAACACAATATATGCATGAATAGAATCAATCATCTGTTTGATCCTACCTCTTTTATTAGAGGCATTAATGTCTCTCACATTCCATAACGCTATTTTCATTTTTTACAAGAAGAACCTCTTTTTCTCCTTGTCAAACTTTTGGTGGGTACAAATTTTTCTTCCAAGGTGGTTGGAATTCCTGCTGCAATCTCTTCCTTTATTTTTTTTATCTTTGGATTTCTCCCTCTAGTCTTTGAGGTTTTATTAGCCTGAGATGGATGGATAGGTGTTTGTTCGATGGATAGAATCTTCTAGTGGGTGATACTTTCTATGACATCATTCTTATCCAAACATTGGGGTTTTCTTAACTAATCTTAATCTGAATCTGTCCAATTCCTAACATGGATGTATCTTGGAAAATATATTTCTCCAAAATATAATCATCATCTGGTTGGAAGTGCAAAGGAACCTTACAATCATCACTATCCTTAGGTATTCCTTGAACAAATGCCTTATTAGCCTCATCTGTGTCCAATTCTATAATAATCTTATTCTAAATCTGTCCAATTCCTAGCATGGACGTATCTTGGTGAATGCATTCCTCCAAAGTATATTCATCTACAGGTTGGAAGTGCAAAGGAAACTTGCAATCATCATTTTCTTTGAGTATACCTTGACCAGATTAGATCCTTGAGGAGCCCTAGTCTAAGTTGGAGCTAGTATTGTTTATGTAGACCTCTTGGGTTTGGTGATACCTTGTCAACTAGAGATTATCCAAATCCCTTGTGGAATGGCTCGGGTTCTTCAAATAGTATTTTGGGAGCAAGTTGATGGGATATCTTCTTCCTGTCACAATTACCAGGAGGAATCTCTTGGTCAAGTTCTATCATCTGATCCCCCACTCTAGCTATAATTTTTTCTATACCTTTATTTTGAGGATCTATAAATCAAATGATCAGCTGTGACTCTCTAATGTAACTCCAGACATTTTTTGATCTTTCCCTGATCATGAGGGAAGGTAATTGAAGAATCGTGAAACATTAGTTGGTGAAAAACATGATTAACAGATGAAATATAAGATTCTGGTGTATCATATTCCAATAAACCCACACTTCAAGAAGAGGGGAAATAATTTATACTTTGGGGAGAGGAAGCTAAAAAACCAAAGACAAAGTGCAGGAGAATAGAAAATTTTGCTTTCATACTCTGTCCTTAGGGCCAAAGATCCCCACCACTCAACTCCAATGTAGCTTCTAATGCATATGTCCCTTGATCTTGCACCTTCTCCAGTTATTTAATTCACTAGATATGTTATGAGCACAAGCCAAGGGATTAGAATTCTGATAAGGGAAAACACTTATTAGGCCCTTTTGTCCCCACGAGCATTTTGTATTAAAATTTCCATGTTTATGCTGAAATTTGGTAATAGTAGATGGATCTTGGATGAAAATTTTATGAACCCATTCACCCCATTTATATTTTATAGATATCTATTATTTAAGGCCCCGTTTGTTTCACGGAATTGGGAGTGACACTTCCCAGTTTTGGGAGTGACACTTCTCATTTTTGCAAATCCGTTGTTTGTTTCCCTAAATTGTAATTCCAGATTCGTCAAGAAAAACCGGGTTTAGACACCAAAATGAGTGGCATCATCTTCCCACTAAATAGGTGGAATTAGAAATCATACCCTAGTTTTGTGATAATAAGGTTTTGAGTCAAATTCCAATTCCCCAAGATGCAAAACCGGGATTTCAAAACCTGATTTTGTGATAATAAGGTTTCGACTCAATTCCAATTCTGCGAAACAAATGGGGCCTAAGGTTTTTTACTATCCATAAGAACGCAGACTCCAAAATCATGCTAGGGGAACCCAAAGGGGATGATATCATGCCTTAGGAAAATACCCATTTTTTTAGCAATGCATTCAATAATATCTAGATCTCTATATTCTAATGGGAGCAGGGGGAATGAAACCCAATGCGGGAAGAATCTAGTAAGGGTAATATCTAGTATGAAGTTTGGTATCTATCCCATTATAAATAAACCCAAACCCTTGCAAAACCATCATTTATACTTATGAACTAAATCTCAAACTTCTTTTGAATGAAAAATTGCAACAAAAATTTTGGAATCTCGGTCTACAAAAAAAATATTTGAGGCCCTCCCTGTATTTCATAGCCCATTCCTTGATATCTGATAACAACAATGTGTTGGTAGAGAACTTACAAATAAGTTTTGCTTGGCGAAGAAAACCAATATTCAAATGTATCATGTTTTTTGGAAAAGTGATTGTGGTCTTATCTGCATCCCATGAAGCCATGTTGTATGATTGTTTCTTTTGCCAAATTTTCTTTGCCTTTCTTGGATTGAAAGGGTCTCTACCTAGGAATGTATCCATAGATATATTTCATGTCTTGTACTTATTTCCCTTCATACCAGTAGGATCGTACTATGGGTCTATAGTTAACCTAGGTATATTTGTACCCATGCTCGACTTGTCTCCAGCGGAAGTGTCATCGTTGCAAATATATTTATTGACCTTCACCAGAGACCCAGGTGGAGTACCCTCACATATGTCAAATATTGGCTCCCTATAGCTTTATTTTCCCCTTTTCTTCCTTCCATTATTGCGCTGTCAAGGGTTCTGAACTTTGTTTTTGAATTTAGTATTTTCCCACTCAAATTAACATTCAAGTTCTTAAATGGTTTTTTTGTTTGTCGACAAGTGAGCATTATTTAAGGTCATGTTTGAAGATGGTTCCCCAATTTCAAAAATGGAGAACGCCTTAGTCTATAGGTTCTTTGAGAATTGAAACCTAGGGTTAACAAAGAAGGGATTGGCAAGTTGGACAATAGCTTTCCCATAAAATATTGGTCTACGGATCTTCAAGTTTACAAGATATTTTTTATAATATTTGTTTCTTGTGACATTTTTCTCTGCAAATGAATACCGCCTAAAACCATTTTTTCCTAAATCTCTCCTGAAAGCATTGGCTGGTTGTACAATAGGAGGGCCTCTGAAAATGTGGGCAAATTGTGCAAAGTCCTCATCTCACTGCCCTGAGAATTTGCACCTGAAGTTGAGCACTTGACTATGATGAACTATAACTGATTGAATGTTTGAATATATTAAGTTGATGATCACCAAGGTGTAGAAAGTTAATGCAAGACATTAAAGAAGTTAATGTATTGTATTTTCATTGATGTCAACTTGATATAATCTGATTGGTTATATTCAAAGTGTCAAAGACTGCATAGAACCACAAAGATAAAGATTATGCTATCAATAATGCATAAAATATCAGTATTCACTAAGTGACTACAAACACCGACGAGCGGTGCACCTTGACAGACATTAAACCCAAAAGTAAAGTCACAGTGTTTCCCAAGGAAGAAATCTGAAAATCATTACCAATGAGAAGAACTTCACAGTTATGCCTGACGGATAGAAAAGCCCGACAAAAATGCCTGAGGAGAACTGAAGTATTGACCGAAGCTATCAAAGAGCTAAAACACCGAAAGGAACTGAAGTTCAAAAATGAGAAAATACTTAGCTGGAAAGAGCTAAAGGAGTTAATTGGTTGTTAATATTGTTTTCACTGACAAGTTAAAGCCAGAGATAAGTAAAATATTTAAATCTATTTTATTCTAGTTGTCAAAGAGAAATCTACGGGATAAAACTGTAGTAAAGATTTAAATAAATATTGGCTATAATTATCGATCACACCAAGAAGAAGAAAGTCAAGAACTGAGAAATGGTGAAATCATGTCTATAAAGAGACAAGATAATTCATTATGAATTAAGGGGTAAATAGAGAAGAAGGATGCTAGAGAGAAACTGGTGAAGAAAAACTTCAATCAAACTTGATCAATCAAGCTGAAGGACATAGCTAACTCTGCATACACCGAGCAATAGAGAAGCACAACATCACCAATAAGAAAGAAGTAGAGCAAAGGTACTGAAAAGATACATCGACCAGAAAGGTTTTATGAGCTTATAATAGATTTGAAAATCTGCAAAGTATATTTGTATATGTGAACATATCATTTACTATTTCAATTTAACCATTGGATTAGAAAGTCTCTTAACCAAGTTGGACTTAAGTATCCTTTCTATATTGAGATACATCCCAAGGAGTATCAAAAATTTTGGTCATGAAGATAGCATGAGATGCCAGAAACCATTTCACAAACTACACTGGGTTTGGTCATAAAAGGTAGCATAGAGATGCCCGATATCAAGTGACAAACTATTCTATTTAAATCCTCTAACAAAGTCACACCTAAAAGTGTGTTTGTAACCTTTAACAAGGTTTTCTCTTCACTGAGCTCACTTCGGAAGAGTGAAAATTTTTGGTTACCGATCCCAAGTAGTTTTTCGCTTAACAGGGTTTCCATGTAAAAAATCCATGTATCAATGTGTTTATGAGTCATTACTTTAGTGTTTTGCATTACACATAACTAATATGGATTGATCGGTATACACTAAGAAATTTACTACATTTCAGTAAATGAAAGACTGTTAATTGGTAAACAGTAAGAATAAGGTTAAACAATGAACTCCAAGTAGTAGTTATTTGTTGATATTATTACAAGGCATTCATCTTGTAGGACTGAAGATAACTAGAGGCTTATAATTGTGGCAATAAATTTTTGGGTTAATTTGTTACAATATTTTTGAGTCCACTGATTCACCCCCCCCCCCCCCCCCCCCCCCCCCCCCNTCCCCCCCCCCCCCCCCCCAACCTCTCAGTTATTCTAACAATTGGTATGAGAGCTTGTGTGCTTAGAAAGGGAGTTTAACAACTCAAGCAAAAGATCACAAGATGAGAAAATGAGATGTGCCTAAGTTGAATAAGGACAACTTTGCATCATGGAAAAGCAGGATAAGACTTGACCTATTAGGTATTCAAAATAATGTTATTCAGTACTTATATACTAAATTTGTGCTACCTACATGACCTCACACACTTAAGAAATTAAGAGAAAATCATGAGCATAATTTCATGATGATAGAGCTTGCTTCCTCTCTTTGTGATGCTAAATTTGAAGATGTCAAAATATGCACCTCTACAAAGAAAATGTGGGATAAATTGAAGCTAGTACATAGAGGAGATGCTAATGTAATAAGAGCTAAGGAAGAAATCCTAAAAGGTAAATTTGATGATCTAAGAATGAGAGAAGGAGAAAATATCACTCAGTACAGCTGTAGAATAAAAGAGGTAGTGAATGTTATTCAAGGAGTTGGAAGCATCCTTGAAGAAGAGATAGTGGTAAGTAAAATTATAAGAACCAACTGCTTGTATATGCTATTAGACTATCATCTATACAAGAAATGAGAGCAGTTACAAACAATAATGTTACTCTAGATAGTCTGATTAGAAGATTGATTTCATTTGAGATGAATAACTTTGACAACATTGTCTTACCATCTATTGAGTCTACATTCAAATATTTTTTGAAAATAAGTAATTCAAGTCATAGACACACTATTAGAAATTATAGTTAAAGTGATACAGATGACCAAGATATTAATGAGATTGAAGAACTAATGGATAGAAGATTGCAAAGAGGAAAAGGTAGATACATAGGTAAATTACCACTTGTATTCTTTAATTGTAAAGAGATTGGACACTTGGCTGCTAGATGTCCTAACAGAAGAAAAGATGACAGAAGTAGTGAGAAATCATTTGAAAATAAGTTTGAGAGAAGTGATAATAGAGATTACCAAAGAAACTGAGAAACTGACAGAAGAGATACCCAGGAATACAAGGACAAAGGGAAGAAAGCTTGTTACCTAGCTAAGAACCAAGATGGAGATACTGACACTGAATCTGATGAAGACATTAAGATGGTATTTGTAGCCATGAAGGATGATTCAGACAAAGAAGAAAGATATGTAGAGACTACACTCATATCTAAGGTTAGTAAGAATGATGTCTATATTATAGATAGTGGTTGCACTCAACACATGACTAGTGGTAAACAAAATTTTGAAAATTTTGAGTACTATAAGGGTGGATCACTAAGAATGGGTAATGCCACACCTTGTCAAGTTGAAGGTAAAGGAACTAAAATGTTGAATAACCTGATCAAATGTGAAAATGCATACTAGGTAAAATGACTTAACTATAATCTGTTGATTATTTCATAGTTGAATAACACAGGTCATCGAGTAGCATTTGAGAATAAGAAGGAAAAGATCTTTAATGAATAAGGAAGGTTGATCGGAACTGGTGAACAGACAAAAGGTAACCTATTCTATCTTGATAATATAAACACCACTTGTTTAATGGCTAGAAATGAAGACATAGGGTTGTAGCATAAGAGATTGTGTCATGTTAATTTTGACAACATGATTAAGATAAGCAATAAAAGGAAAGTAAGAGGCTTACCGAGCATGTCAAAGCCCGAGCATATCATGTGTAAGAATTGTCAAAAAGGTAAGATGACAAGGTCTAGTTTCAAGAGTAAAGCCAATAAATATAATGCTATTATAGAATTAGTACATACTGATCTATGTGGACCCATGAGAACAAAGAGTTACTTTGGTGATAGATATTTCATTGTCTTTGTTGATGATTATTCTAGAATGATGACAGTTATGTTCTTAAAAGAAAAATTAGAAGCATTCAAGATGTTTAAATGGTATAAAGATATGGTAGAAAAAGAAAGTGGTAAGGAACTAAAATGCTTAAGATTAGATAGAGGAGGAGAATTTGTTTCTGATGAATTCACTAACTATTGCAATGAGCATGGAATTAAAAGACAAGTTTTTGCACCAAGAACACCACAGCAAAATGGTATTGCTGAAAGGAGAAATACATCCATTATTGATTGTGCAAGAGAACTGATGATAGAGAAAAGCATCACTCAAAAATTATGGAGAGAAGCTATTAGTACTTTTGTCTACACATTCAACAGAGTACAATTGAAGAAAGACACCAAGAAGACACCCTATGAGCTTTGGTATGGTTACATAGCCAATGTAAGTTACTTCAGAATTTTTGGTAGTCAATTTTATATTTTCAAAGATGATACAAATGGAAACCTTGACTGCAAAAGTGATGAAGGTATCTTTCTAGGGTATTCCACCAAGAGCAAGGCTTATAAATGTCTTAACAAGTCCTCTAACAAAATCATTGAAAGTGAAAATGTCAGAATAGATGAATATGTAGAGAAAAATGATGAGGAAAGCATAAAAGAACCAGAAGACTACAACAGGTTTGTTTAAAGTGAAGAACCTGACACTCTACCCAAGAAATAGTGTATCACTCCCAAGCAACAGAACATTACACCCAAGCATCAAGCTGCAATTACCAAGGGTGATCAGAATGAAGGTCAAAATGATGGAAAAAGAGCTAAACCAAAACTTTCCAATTATGTTAGAAGACATCATCTATAGACTTAGATCATAGTAGACAAAAAGGATGGAATGAGAACAGGAAGTAAGTCACTAAACACTAAATGTTTACTTTGTAATTTTGAGCCTAAATCTATTAATATTGCACTTGAAAATGAAGAATGGGTCAGTTTTATAGATGAAGAGATAGAAGAGATTGAGAAGAGTAAGACATGGACACTAGTACCGAGACCAGATGATAAGAATTTCATCGGTACCAAATTGATATTTATAAACAAGATGAACAAGAATGGAGAAGTCACAAGAAACAAAGTAAGGTTATCATGCAAGGGGTATGCACAAGAAGAAGGTATTGATTATGGAGAAACCTTTGCACCCGTAGCTATACTATAAGGAGTAATAATTTTACTTTCTTATGTTTCATTCAAAGGATTCAAGGTATACTAGATGGATGTCAAATCTACATTCCTAAATGGAATACTAGAAGAAGAGGTATACATTGAACAACCAGAAGGGTTTGTTGATCCAGAGAGGAGGAACATGGTATGTAGACTACACAAAGCCTTGTATGGATTGAAACAAGAACCTAGATCCTAGTATTAAAGACTTCACTCCTATCTCATAAGCATTGAATTTGTAAGAACAAGTGAAAACAACAATCTGTATTTAAAAGAAGACATTGATGGTAATATTATTATTTCTAAAATATTTGTTGATGATATCATATTTGGGGGTAATAAAATGTTATGTAAATCCTTTGCTAATGAAATGAGAAAAGAATTTGAGATGTTGATGTTTGGGGAGATCAAATTTTGTCTTGGTCTACAGATTCTTCAACAAGATGCAAACATATATATCACACAATCTAGATACATTAAGGAAGTGCTAAACATATTCAAGATGGAAGATTCCAAGCCAGTTGGAACACCTATGGCAACTGGATGTAAGCTGAAAAAGAAGACAAATCAAATGAGGTAAATCAGATGTTCTATAGATCAATGATTGGCAAACTAATGTATGTTGTTCATATTAGACTAGATATAGTGCATGTAGTTGGAATAGTTGAAAGATTCTCTGCTAATCCCAAAGAATCACACATGACTTCTGTCAAGAGAATTCTAAGATATCTAAAGAACACCGAGGACTATGGCTTATGGTATAAAAGAGAAGGCAAATTTGAGCTTCAAGTCTATAGAGATGTTGATTTGGATGGAAACTTAGATGACCAAAAGAGCACAACTAGAGGAGAATTCTTCATGGGTGATAGAATTATCACATGGATTAGAAAGAAAAAAGGATGCATCTCACAATCTATTGCAGAAGCATAATATGTAGTTGTTGCTACAAACTGCTCTAACATTGCATGGATCAAACAATTACTGGAATGTACGAATATGAAAATTCTTGAACTAGTGATTATCTATTGTGATAATACCAGTGCAATTAACATTTTTAAGAATCCATTCATGCATGCTAAGATAGAATATTGCAATCAAGTATGATTACTTAAGAGAACAAGTGCAAGAGAAAGAGGTGATATTGGAATATGTTCAATCCAAGGAACAATTAGCTGACATATTCACCAAGTCATTTCCTAAAGATACATTTGAGTACCTGAGATAGAGACTAGGGGTCTGACCCTTATCTATTGGTTAGTAAGTGGACTAGAAGGATGCATTAGCCTAAACATAATCAAAAGATTGTTTATGTTGATGCAAGAATAGAGAAGGACTTTGTAACCAGGTCCACCAATAGATGTAAGTTGTCACTAGGTACCGGTGTACCAGCCAACTTTGCTTGTAAAGGTTGTCCAAGGAAATGAGATTCCAAAAGCCTTCAAACATGTGAGAGTTGGGTCTTGATAGTGCAGGAGCTTAGTTGGGAAATGTGACTATTTTGTTCGGGGGGATAGCTGGTTATCTTGGCTAGTCTTCTCCGGGGATTTAAGTAAGCGGGGTTTCCTTCAAGAATTTACTAACTTCACCAAATAAACTTCAAAATATATTATAGGGTTAGAAATATTCCATCTACCTATAGTTATGCCAAACATTAAAAACATCAACCATGCTCTAACATGATACACTAAATACTAAAGAAATACAGAACCATCAGCTTATATTTAATCAATAGCGAGGAAAAAGGAGGTCATTAATCTACTTAAAATATCAGAACAATGGACATAAAGAACATGCAACACAAAATATCGTTAACCCAGATATCAGAATGCTAGCAACATCATTGATAGAACCCTTCCTTCTTCATTAACATGTTTCTAGCAAGCACTGGTGCGTGTAACAATGGTGGCTCTAGGGATAATTTAACTACTGAAAGCTTCTAAAAACTAAGGAGCATTAAGCTCTGCAACTAAGAGCTGAGACAACTAAAATTCTATTAGCTATGGACTACAAAATCATCAATTTTGCCGACCCTTGGAATGAGGTCAGACTTATTATTTAAACACAAGTTTTGACCTCATACTAACCTAGCTTATTTTACACTTAACAATATAATACTATTTTCAGTGGCTGGTACTACCTGCGCCATGCTACAAAAGATGTCAAGACAAAAAGGTCTAACATGTCAGAAGAATAGGATAAGAAAAGAGGAGTGGAAGAATCGACCTCGAGAAGAGAGCTGGGAGGAGAAAAGAAGAAATTTGGTCTGCCGGGGACCGAGGCTACATGCCTCATAAATGGGAGACTGGCTCGATGTCTTCAATGTGCTAGGTGTTACTTTGGAGCAGTGCCTTGGGAAGATCATCTATCAGAACCCTCTTGTCAAACTGACGTGTCTTGTTATGGTTACCTACTTTCTGATACCCTGTATTAACTACCTTGAAAGTGACCAGTCAGCTTTGTGAACTGGGACATGGGTCACTTTAAAGAATTCAAAAAAATAATATTGGATCTAGGACTCCAGGATTTGGAAGCTTATACCTCCATCAAATAAAAAATGCAACCAATACATGGTTGATAGAAGTCTTCAGAATCTAGAGAACCTTTAATGTTGCTTATTGTTCTTCAAGGTCTCTAACACCTGGCTTATGGCTTCTTCATCTATATATTTAATACTGTCCCATCTACTATGAACCACTTCCAATTTCTCCTCAACATCTCTGGCCCCGTTCCAGAACTCATCCACCATCTTGATGGTGTCATGCGAATGGATCATTGTCTTGGATAGTCTAGATAGCCTGCCCTAGTCAAAACCTCTGGTAGGTAGATACATGGACTCCATCCATTCATCAAACTTGCTGAGGATGTAGTCCTCCAGGTTACACATTTCGGTGGTGAAGGAATCAACTTGCGATACTCCAGCCACAAATGCTTGAAACAAGCCCAAGGGGTATTGAGCCGCTGTCACTTTCTCTTTTAAGGCCTTAACCAGTTCCTTGTATACCTCAATCTTGAGGGTAAGTCTGGAGTACTGGGCCTGGAGGGAATCATATGATTCATCTCCCAAAATCCCCACCTCTATGGCGGCTTCTTCTCTAATGTTGCAAATTTCTTCCAGCCTGGCCCTCCACATTTCATACTTCACTAGATCTTGCTCCCATATAATAGCGGAGCCATTCACCTGGCTAATCAGGAGGTCAAGCCGATAAAGGTCACCGAGGGATGCCACTAGAAATTGTCTTATGGTGGCTACCAGCTTAGTGGCCCACCCATAAAATTGCCACGCTTTCTTCTTCATGATCCAGAGAGAATCCATGTCACCTTGTGCAACCAGCAATCTAGAGGAAGGGGTTCCCAGGTGATCTCAGCCAAAGGCTATGTTAGTTCTACTAGAAGCATGAGGAGATTTGTGTTAGTCTCTCTTTCCTCCTTGAAATTCTAGCCCTACTTGATATATCTGGCCTCTACTACTTTGGTGGCCTCCCTTAGCAAGTCTAATTGACCTTGCTTGTCTATTCTCCTTAGTGCCACTTCTATGATTTTATAGTCCTCGGGCCTTACAGCCACTACATATACACCTAGAGGGGGTGTTGTGATAGTGGCAACTATGTTTCCTACTGGTCTAGTCCAGAGAGTATGGATTGTCTGCACTTTCTTAGGTTTACTAGCTTCCACATTTCTGGCCATCATTTTGACCAAAGAGAGCAGAGCACCTAATGCAACCATCAGGGCTGTTCTTTCTCTGATTCTACTAGCCATTGTGGCAGCTCGGATGGCTTCACTATTAAGACCTGTGCATCGAGATTCCCTTCACAATCTGGCGTTGTGTTCCTAAATTGTACATTTTCTTCAGGCTCTTTTTTCTTCTTCTGTTCTCATTCATTTTCTTGTTCCCTAAAACCTTTAGTATTTTTCACCATACTAGCATCCTCTTTTGTGATGTCTAAAACTTCTTCTTTAACATTGATAGTGTTTGTATCTTTGAGGACCTCCTCTGCCCTTCTAGTGTTAGCTAATACCGCATTTACACTATCCAAGACTTCCTGGTCAATCTGCTGCTGTTGTTCATCAGCTTCATTAGCCTCATCTGCTAGAACATTTTCCTCCATCAAAAATTCCTCTGGAGGTGGGTGAGGTCATTGGCCAAAGTTCAGCAATGTAGCCACTTTCACTACCTCACCAAATGTACTCCAGGGAGCCTGATCTCCCAGAGCGTCCAAAGGCCTTTGCAGCATGATGATTGGGGGTAGGGTTGATCCCGTTGGTCTGGGTTCTCCAATCATTGGCTGCTCATCTGTTATTTTCCTTGGTTGATTCTCGACCTCTTGGGCTAGTGTTTCTTCTTTCCTTTCCTTCTCTTGTTGTTCCTCTTGTATTTCTTCATGGACTTCCTACTCTATTGCAGGTTCTTGTTCCAGGATCTCTTATTTTGTAGGGGTATCTTCCTTCTCTTGAGTGGTAATCTCCTCCACTGCGTGACCTATACCTTGTTGAAGGTCCTTGACCTCATCCACTAAGAAAGTGTCATCAAAGTAATCATGTGGGGGGTGAGGATTCAGAAATATTTTCTAGTTCGGGAGAATCCAAACTGACATCAACTGGCGGCAATTTTGGCATACCAGGGTTGGTAGCTGCGCTTGGTGTGGGGGTCACCTTCTTCTTTTTATTTCTCATCAGTGGAACCCTCTCTAAAATACTGGTAGACTCCACCTTAGCAAAATTTTGTCTGTTCATCATTGTGGCCAAAGATGGGGATCTCGCCGAGTGAGCAAATGCCATCGGAGTTACGAAGAGGCCGAAAGATATTTGCGTGCTTAACTGCTAGCTGACTAGTCTCGCCAACTCCATTTGTTGTTGCAGTTGTACCATTAAAGGGGTGGGACCTTGGGGTGGCACCTTGGATAGGGTGCCCTCTTTTTCTTTCCCTTTGCTTGTGCTAAGTCTGATGTCGGTGGAAGATGGGATGGCCTTTCTGACCATTGGTTTCTTTTGGGTGCTCTTGGGACACACCCAGGAAAAATATTGGTGACTTGCTTCCAAAATTGGGTGACATACCCCTTTAATTATTAAGTCTTCAAGGATGGCCCTATCCACCAGAGGGAGATCATAACTTGTCTAACCCCTATCCTTTGTATGTTGGGTCTTCCAATGGCCCATCACTTGAAAAGCCCTTTGGAAAAGTCTGAAGGTCGAGTACCTTTATGAGTCCCTTGCTCATTCATGAATGTTATCAGGTGCGAAGATCAAAACTATCTTGGCAGTCCTCCCAAAAATCTTTAATATCTTCTTCATATGGCAGGGATGCTCGGGGAAACATTGTGGTAATCTTTCCTAGAGGATCATATTTTTTCCTGGCGTGGTGGAATTCCACTATTCCCAGGCTCTTCAATTCATTATTTGCCTCCCTTTTTGTAGCAAGGCTGCATGTATAATTCCTGCACAAAAATGGGAATGGAACATTGATGACCTTCTTCAATGTAAAGAAGATGCGCAGGTCCATCATCTACCGACAGAACTCCAAAAGAATAATTATGTCCCTACAATACCGGGGAAGAAGATGGGACTTCCCAGAGAATTTGGTCACCTGAATGTAGGTGTGGTGCTAGAACTAAATAAAATAGTGGCCATAGGTGCTAACCAAATTCATCACCACCTGTGACAATTGGTACCTAAAATCCTGAGTAAGTGTTAGGATGTTGTGGTAAATGAAAGCATCATTTACCTGATAGAAGTTCAAGAAATTGAGTTCCCAACATAGCTGGCGATAATGATCCCATGGTGTCAACTGGTCTGGCCCATTTCCAAGTTTGCCAACTATTCCCAATCCTTGAAAAGGCGGTCTTTGTTGGGTTAGTGCCCATAGCATGTATGATGTCATGTAAAACATGGAATTTTGGACAATTCCCTTTAGCTGTGTGTCCATGTGATTGGCTATGATAGCAACCCAGTTGAAGGTTTGACTGCAAGTGGTGATGTAGTAAAGAAAGTAGTACATCCATGCCAAGAAATCTTGGGCATGGGGCAATCCAAATATCATGCAAAAGAATATAATTCCCACCTAAATGGGCTCTTTGAACTCCCCGCGAGTAATTTCCAACTTCATTCTCCTACAATCCCTCTTTGGGGACTTGAGCCAGTGGCCATTGAGATATTTCTAGGAGATAAAGGTAGCATCCTTGAACTCCTACAACGTCTAAACCCGATTACGGATAATGGACCCTTTGACCTATGGGATCCCCAGCCCTAAGGTGAAGGTTACTGCGTCCAGGGTGATAATTATTGTTGGATATTGTAATGGCCATGGATCTAGAAGTAGAACGGTCTGAGTAGGTGCATTGTACAAAGTTTCTAGTTGGAGTATTAATCTGGTTATTGCACCGAACAAGAAAATTTTGCTACCTTAATGATGTTGGAGGCAGCTAGCTGAGTGGCTAGATTGTCTTTGGTGGCCTTCAACCTGTAGATGGCTATGATCAATCCTTGCATTTCAGCCCAAAGTTCAGGCTCTGTGTCTATTATTTCTTGAACCCTGGAATCCACCTTGGATCCCATGAGAACACCCTCCTTTGGATATTTGGAGGTCAAGGGTAGCTTTTCTAACAACTTTTTAGCCTTTGTTTTTTTGGCTACCTGGGTGGAAGTGGTAGGTAACTCTGGGCTATCAGGAGGAGTGATTACCTCAGACATCTTGATTGATTATCTGCAATATGCAAGACCAGAGAACCATCAGAACATGATATGTATAAAAAGGACTTTAGAAACTCTGGGGAATTTGTCACCACCCTGTACCTGTCTGACAAGTGTTAGTACATACCAAAATCCCAAAATACTTGAAATAGACATTAGTAGGACTCCGAGGTGTTGAACCAAGTGACAAGAGGGAATGAAAGACAAGGGATTGCTCAGGACCTAGAGTTTGAATAAGCTAGCCATTACTATGTCGATGTGACCAGAGGGAAACCATACTCAGTTAACGTGGGTTGGCACGTGGTCATGTGACATGTGACATAAAGGCATTAATGGTGACAAGTGGGCCAACACAGGGTAAAATTGAATGCCAGATGGGACATGGTTTGAATGCCCACTTGTGGGAAATTAATCCCTCCATTAAGGTGATGAGACAAAGGAGAGAGAAAGCTACCATGACTCGAACCAATGAGGTGTTGAGTTTGAGCTGTGGTGACTCTGTCTCGATGAGCTCGATATGGTGAGTGAAAACACACAATAGAGAATGATGAGCTTGTTAGTTTAGAAGGATACACACAAAGATATATACATAAATCATAGAGGGCTAAAGGTTGAAACACATATACATTAAAATACATGATATTTTCAAACTTTTTACAAATTTATACTATATTTACATAAGTACAAAAAATACCCTAAGATAATATACATTGTATACATTAGTTTACAACTACATAAAGGGAAGACAACCCTCTAGCAGAGGCAACCCACTAACGGGAGGCAAGCCAAAAAGAAAAACCCAAAAGAGAACCAGCAAAACCGAATGAATTGAAACCAAAAACAAAAGGAAACAACAAGAAAAAGGATAATAGGAAACTAGAGAACAAGCCGAGAGCCTATTTAGAAATCTAAAGAATAGTAGGAGAGAAGCACACCAGGAATGTGCTGTAATAGGTCTACCCTCGAACGATCACAAATAGACACCGTAAATCAACTTGTAAGCAACCACTAAGCAAAGAATAACTTGTAGCCTAGTCGCAATTTAATCACATAAGAATCACTCTAAATTCTCTAAGTCTTTTCAAACATGATAACTATGAAAGTGACACATAATTTCCATTTATAATTTTTAGGGTAAAACAAGTTACATTCCTCTCTGCAAACTTTAGAACAAGCAGAGCTCCAGACTCCGTGCCCAAGGATTCCACACAACTATGCCTTCTCGCGAGAGGAGACATAGTTGAGGAGAATAACAGAGTATAAAATCCAGCTCTAGAAAGAACAACAAACTCTGAGACCAGGTCTCGGAGGCACAAAAGAGAAAACTAGAAACAAAACAAACCTCACGAGAGAAAAAGCCCGAAGAAGAAAACAAAGAAAATAAAGAAAACAAGGCAAGAGCCAAAGTGAAAAAGAGGGGACCAAAAATTTTGCACACAAAATGTAGGGATGGGTATGTAGGGCATAAAAAATGGTGACTATCTGGGATGAATTCCTTGGCACATTCGAGAACTGCAAAATCTTTGGTTAGCAAAACCCGCATAAAATCCTTACTTGGAGTATCCTGCTTGCAAGGCGCGAGATGTCTAAGAAAATCTAGCCCATACATGATTCAATCCATGGTCTTTCGTTAGTTGTGAAGTGTGTGATTTGAAAGAAAATCAAGTCGATGACCTCTGGGAGGAGTAGAGAAGAGGCACTAAATATATCAACCCAAGGTCATAAAATCTGCTTGTTTCCCCCAGATATCGGAGTTACTCCCCCCCTTAGCTCTTTCATTTTATTTTCTTTCCTTTTCTGAATGGGAAGGTGATACCTCTTTCACCTCACACCTCAAGCTTAGCCAATTTCCAAGTGGGTACTTCTTTCACCTTTCCACCCAATTCAAATTTCCAAATGGGGAAGAGAACTTCAAACCCGGAAAGAATTTAAATGTTTTTCAGACTTGGGCCAATAGACTAGTGCGACCGATCTACTCTCGGTGTGTCTGATTACTTGTTCCTTTTGATTTTGATTTAACTAATTTCTAGATTTCCAGGGATGACTCTGATGAAGATTACTCATAGCCTATTACCCAACTCACAAAATAACTCTAGAGCATGGACCAATTCTACCACACTAACAATAGATTCCAAGTTCACCAAAAATGCCAAAGGTACCATTTCGGAGACAAAAAAGGGCGATAAAACATTGGGAACTTGAGGAAAGAAAGAATGAAGCCAAAAAAAAAATGAAAAGAAAAACATAGGGGGCCGGTCCTGAAGGATGGCCAACAATACTATTTACAAGGCACCCCAAATGGAGCACCGAGAAAGGTATTTACAAGAAAAGGATATACATAAAGTACAACTCTGGACAAACTCACCTCATTAGAACTAATGCTTAAGGAACTATCCATTGATAGGAAATGGAACAACTTCTCCAGTCATGGTACTGAGGCAATCAATATTTTCCCTGTAGATCTTAGATGTCAAGTATGGTCCAAGCCGGATTTGTTGGAATTTGGTGTGTTTTCCCTTCTTTTCTTGGGCTTTGTCCCACAAAAGGACTAAGTCCAAAATTTGAAAGGCCTTATACTGGGTTGTTTGGTCAAAACATCATTTTACTACTTCTTGGTGATGCACAAAGAGTTCAAGGGATACATCTCTTTGTTATTCCATTCACACTAGATTTAGGAGCCGAACCTCCATAATGTTATCCTAGTTGCCAAATTCATGCATGAACTGTAAAACTGCATGAACTGTAAAATCAGGATCTGCAAGTTAATGGGGAACACTGGGTTTTGGCCATAAACTAGGTGGAATTAGGAAGTCCCTAGGGATTTCTTTAGACCATTGAGTGCAATAGTTAGTCACAGTTAGAATGTACTAGTGGTTGGTAGATGAGTTGGGGTTGATTTCCCCGATAAAGTCAAATGCCCATTGGGTGAAAGGTCTAGCTTCGAAGACTAGCTGCAAAGGCATAGCTAGGTTCCACTCATGATGTGCCACAGTTTGGCAAGTATGGCATTTCTTGACATGAGTGTAGACATCCTTAAAGATATAGGGCCAATAGTATCCGCCCTGAAGGATTTTATGGGCGGTGGCGTCAGCTGAGCTATGCCCAATTCTAAATTGCCTATGAAATTCTTCAATTATCTTTGCAGCTTGAACCCTATCAATGCACTGAAGGTACACTCCCTCATAGTTCCTGTAGAAAAGAGTGGCATTTTTTATCATGAAGTGTGCACTTTTTAATCATACGGAGTGACATTTGTTTGGAGGAAATCCCTCCAGGAATCTGTTATTCAACAATAAGTACAAGTCTGCGTACCATGGATCCTAAGTGATGGACTCCACTGTATATGTCTAACATTCAATGTGTGGAGTCTCTTTTTCCATCGCTCTACATAGTCCCTGGCCTCAGACTATCTTCATGGGTTTCATTTCTAAGTCATACTCTTGGAGGATTTCCATCCATTTCCCCTATCTTTCACCCAATTCACTCTGCATCAGCAGGGATTTTACTGCCTAGTCTAGGATGATAGCATGCACTTTGCTTTGGAGGATGTAATGCCAGAATTTCTTCATAGCGCAAATGAGAGAAAAGGCCTATTTTTCCAAAGGAAAATACTAGACTCTGGTGTTCTTAAAGGGGGAGCTCATGAAAGCTATTGGTTGTTCCTCCCCTTCGACCTTCTGGGTCAAAATTGCCGCAGCAGAATGCGGTGAGGCAAATGAATAAATGTAAAAGGGGACAGAATAGTCTAGACTAGCCAAGACTAGGGCCTCCATTATTATTTGTTTAATCTAGGTGAATGCCTACTTTGCCTCTGGGATCCACTCACTTTTAGTATATTTCTTCATCATTTCATTGAGTGGCTTTACGATCTCAGCGAATCCTGTGATGAATCATCGGATAAAATTGATCTTCCCAAAGAAAGATCTCATTTCCTTCTTACTGCCATGCATTTTTAGGTTTAGTCGTGCTTCAACTCTCTTAGGGTCAATGGATATACCCTTCTTAGAGATAATATGCCCAAGAAACTTCCCTTTAGTGACCCCAAATATGCATTTCTTAGGGTTGAGGGATATTCTATACCAGTGACATCTCTCAAAAATCTAGGTGAGGTGGACAGAATGATCACACCTGTCCCAGGAAAAGATAGTCAAATCATCCATGTAGATGATTATACACCGGTTCACAAGGCCTTCGAATGCAATGTCCATAGCCTTCTGAAATACGGCCCCTACGTTGATCAGGCCAAAGGGCATCCTCCTGTAGGCAAACGTTTCCCACTTGGTGGTAAACAACATTTTGTCTCTATCCTCATATTTAACCATGACTTGGTTATACCCAGAGTACCCATCCAAGAAAGACATCATTTGTGACCCATTCACTATTTTTAGTACCTCATCCAATGAGGGAAGAGGGTGATTATCTTTTTTGGAAGCTTTGTTTAAATTTTGAAAATCCATGCAAAGGCAGATCTCACCGCTTTTCTTCCTCATAGGGACTAGGTTGGAAACTCACATAGTATGCTGGATTGGAAAGATTATCTAGACTAACAGTAGTTTTTGAACCTTCTGATAAATCAGGGGCTCGATCAGTGGATTGACCAGTTGTTTCTTTTGCCAAAAATTTTTAGCATCAGGTTTGAGTGGGATAGTATGGGTCATAATGGAGGTATCATAGGTTTTTAATTCCTCATACCCCCATGTGATTATTTCTATGTATTCTCAGAGAACCACAAGAATCTTCTCCTTCTCCTCTAGGGAGAAGAAGGTGCCAATGTGTATCATTTTCTCTTCACTGGGCTGGCCGATGTTCACCTTCTCAAATTTTCCTCCCTCAGAGGAGGATGATATCTTTTCCTAGCCCTGAGAGTTTGAGTCAAAGATTTGTTCAAGTGTGACCATCCCCTTAGGGATGGTGTTGGTTGGTAAATCCATATCTCATCATCTTCATCACCCTATCTAGTATCATCGTGATCTCTCTCTTCCACTATCTGGTCTTCAAAGACACCAACATTGGCCATAAAGGCCAAGATATGCTAATCATCTTCAAAGACCTAAAAATGGGTGACATTATTTGGAATGGATAGGTTGGGGACCATCCCAACAGAGAATCTACAGATTCGTGAGCCAGCCATTGGCTCAAGTGTGCTGACAGAAATGGAAAGGGCATCCGAGACATAGTTCCATCTCTGGGGAATAAGATCAATGTCGAACGCATCAAAATATTCAATAAGGCTCCATGTCTGGTTGTGGTATGCGGCCAGCCTTTTATCATGCTAGTTGTATTGACTCTAGACCTGCTTAACAATCAACTCTCAATCACCCAAGGTCCGAAGGCGAGTAATTCATTTCCTTAGTGCAAATAGGTGTCCAAGGACTAAATCCCCATACTCTGTGACGTTATTCATGCACTTGAACTGCAACCTATAGGAAATGAGGAGATTTCCTTTGCGGGTTGCTCAATTCCACTTGGCCCCACAACCCTATTTGGATTGGGACCCATCAAACTTAAGTGTCCACAGGTCATCGTTCCTTGTCTGGGGCTGGGAAGATGAAGTGGTCTTTAGATTGTTTCTGGGAGGACTAGGAGGATTTTACTCTAGTGCTGATGCTACCCGGGTGAGGTTTGCCTCTGGAGAGATTTCTAGTTGGGATCCTTGGATAAATGGTTCTGAAAAGGTGTTGCCCGCAGAAGCACTGGGTCTTGGGGAATCAGTTGTATGTTCTTTCTTCTAGAGGGTATTGATGTGCTGGGTAGCAGCAACAAGGCAAGGTTCACACTCTAGCTCTGAATGTTTCTGGTAATGCACCTAGGACCAAGTGCCAGACAAGAGTGTAGTGGGGGTTGGTGTGGTACCCTAAGAGTTAACCTCAACCCTCAATTTTTCTTCCAAGTCCAGGGTTCTCTAAGAGACTATGGGGTCCTCCCGGGGGTGAAATCGAATGTTAAGATCTCAAGGGGTTGGTACACCCTAGGGGAATTCTCAGAGAAGAGGACTTTGTTTACCCTCCTGACTTTGGTGAGGGCCTATTTCATCTGAGGCTCACTTTTAACTCAGGTCTGGCTAGATTCTCCCTCCCAGGGGAGGCATAGGTGGGAAAAGTCGGTCGAGAAATATGCGTTCAGGGACTTGGACCAATTACAACTTAGCAACATCCCATAATTCTCTGGGATGTCCACCACATGAATGTCAATCACGCTGGCTATCCTGGGGTCCTAGATCAGTTAAATCTGGATGCTTTTTAGTTCAACCACCATTTTTACTATAGTTTTATCCAGTTGGATTACTGCACCGTTAGACGGGGTGGGGCAGAATCTGAGCTTCTAGCATATGGATAAAGGCATGATATTTCCCGAAGCCCTAGAATCTACCAGGAAATTGTGTATATTCTTCCCTTGTATGTTTAAACCTAGCATGAAGGGAGGATCCTCAGTGTTAGCTTGGAAGATGGCCACATTGGCATCCTCAAAAGAGATAGTCTTGGGTGGGTGAAAAATAGCTTCTAGGTTTCCCAAGAGATTTAGAAGAGACTTCTTCTGCTCAGGATAGTTTAGCAAAACCTCCATTAAGGTCATGGAAGTGGTGGTTTGTTCTAATGCCTTCCTAATGTCAAATATTTTGCCTGAGAATTGGTGGCTTCCCTTGACCACGTCCTTAGCTTGGTTAGAGCTAGGGCCTTTTGGAGGGACAAACCAATCAATCATGTTGTCTCAGAGAGGAGTATCTTTGGGAGGCATAAGTGGGTAAAGTGGTGCTTTTCTAGCCTAACTCTTGGTGTTGTAAGGAGTCCTTGGGTTGGTGAAGGCATTGACCTCAAAGGCTAGAATAGATTCATCAAAGAACCCCTATAGTTTGGTTTCTTCTTCATCTTCCTTGCATGTTCCAAAGAAGACGGTCTCACAGGTGAAGGCACCACGAGTGGGCTCTTGTATAGCAGGCTCTTAGGGAGTAGGATTAGAAGCTTGTTGTCTGTCCAGCTGGGAAATCATGATGATCTTCTCCAACATGACATATTTTACCTCATTATGAGAGTCTGTGTCATGCAATCTAAACTAGTTGGTCATGGGTTGGAAGTCTACGACTGGCATGAAATGAGAAGGTCCAGCACTACCTAGATTGGTGTTTTAATTTGGAGGACTCTGATATTCACATTGTTGTTCCATTGTGGTTGATTGGGTCAGGGCCCATTATTGTAATTTCTTCCTCTGACATTATTATTTCATTGGCCAGAGAAAATATTCCCTCTTTGGGAATTGGTGTTGTGGGGTGCAAAGGACCCCGCCTTCAGTTGATCCATATCCACAGTGAGTGTAGACAACATGTGCCAGAGGGATTCAACCTTGATGGTCAACTAGGTATTCACATGACAGTGTGATGGTTGTTTTTGTTAGTTTCCCAAGAAGGAGGCAGCATTTGTTGAAGTCGAGGGAAGAAATCCTCCAGCCGTAGATGACTGAAAGAAAGGCACTCTAGATGGTTGTGTCTTTGGTTGTTGCATTGGATGCGGTTGGTTCCAGGGAAAGGAGTCCAGACCTAGTGTTGTCTAAACTTGTGATGGATACACATACTGAGCCTACTTATCTATCAGCGGTGGTGGGTGATTTGTGGCCATTGCAAGGGCACCCATTTCCTGATTGGGGTTATATCCCTCACCATAAGAAGTTTCATCAGGTGTTAAGTTAAATGGCATGCTCTACCCAATTCCACCCAAAGATTTGTTAAGACCGCAAGACAACTCCAATGCTAGGTTGTAAACCTTTTCTAAAGTATCCTGGCCCCTGAGGGTCGTAGTTATCTAGAGGAGAGTGGCAACAAAAGGGTCTATCACATTAAGATAGGTCTTGATGGTTACATCCACGGATGGGATGAAGGGACCCGTGCACCATCTCAAGGCGCGTTGGAACAGGTGATTGATTATTGCAAGGGGCTCATTCGGTTTCTTCCTAATAGAGATGAACTGGCTATGGGAGCACCCTAGGTCCATGTGTACATGGAAGGTAGCTAGAAAGGCATCCTCCATGTCCTGCCAACTGTTGATGGAGTTGGCAGGAAGGTTAAGGTACCAGTTTAGCTCATTATGTCCTAGGGACAAAGGGAACATCTAGGTCACAACATCCTGATGTTGGATCTGGTGTCGGTTCATGGCATCTTTGTATTCTTGTAGATGTTCTAAGATGGTTCGCGAGCCTAAATTCTCATATCGGGGACAAATCTTTTCTGGGTGCACAGGAAGATCATTGGCTACACCCAGAAAAGTTCCCATTGTGGACCTAATTTTTCTAAAATACGAAGCCATTGGGGGTGTTGGGTTCTAAATAGAATGGGAGTTTCTCCCTGGGATAGTCTAGGGAACTTGGGTATTCTGAACTGTAGTATATCCCCAGACAATGGCGACTGACTTGGCTTTTGGGGTCTATTTCTTTCGATCGGGAGGCTCGAGTTTGACAAACCTTTTGGGATTGGGAGTTGATCTAAGGAATCATTCAAATCTTGCTAGTGAAAATGATCCAATCCCACTGAAGGTTTGAATCCTAGAACTATAGCTTGGGAAACCTTCGGGCAGTGTGAAATCTGAATCTTTAGAAGGGGACAAGCTCATGCCCTCCTTCTAGCACTAGTTTCTGTTGACAAAATTTTGTAACCGGGTCTGCCAATAGATGTAAGTTGTCACCGGGTACCAGGGTACTGGAAAACTTTGCCTATAAAGGTTTTTTGAGGAAATGAGATTCCCTAGGCCTTCAAGCACGTGAGAGTAAGGTTTTGACAGTGCAGGATCTTAGTTGGGAAATGTGACTGTTTTGTTCAGGGGGGATAGCTGGTTATCTTGGCTAGTCTTCTCCAGGGATTTAAGTAAGTGGGGTTTCCTTCAAGCATTTACTAAATTCATCAAATAAACATCAAAAGATATTATAGGGTTAGAAATATTTTATCTACCTATACTTATGCCAAACATTCAAAACACCAACCATGCTCTAACATGCTACACTAAATAATGAAGAAATACAGAACCATCAGCTTATATTTAATCAATAGAGAGGAAAAAGGAGCTCATTAATCTACTTAAAATATCAGAGCAGTGGACGTAAAGAACATGCAACACCAAATACAATTAAACTGGAGATCAGAATACTAGCAACGTCATTGATAGAACCCTTCCTTCTTCATTAACATGTTTCCAGCAAGCACTGGTGCATGCAACAATGGTGGCTCCAGAGGAGCATTTAACTACTGAAAGCTTCTAAAAATTGAGCATTGAGCTCTGCAACTAAGAGCTGAGACAATTGAAATTCTATTAGCTATGGACTGCAAAATCATCAATTTTGCCGACCCTTGGAATGAGGTCAGACATATTATTTATGTACAAGTTTTGACCTCATACTAACCTAACTTATTTGACACTTAGCAATATAATACTATTTTTGGTGGCTGATACTACCTGTGCCACGCTAAAAAAGACCTCAAGATAGAAAAGGTCTAACATGTCAGAAGAATAGGACAAGAAAAGAGGAGTGGAAGAATCAGCCTCGAGAAAAGAGCCAAAGGAGAAAAGAAGAAATTTGATCCCCTGAGGATAGAGGCTACATGCTTCATAAATGGGAGACTGGCTCGATGTCTTTGATGTGCCAGGTATTACTTTGGTGTGGAGCCTTGGGAAGATCATTTGTCAGAACCTTCTTGTTGAACCGACGTGTCTTGTTATGGTTACCTACTTTCTGACACCCTGTATTAACTGCCTTGAAAGTGACTGGTCAGCTTTGGGAACTAGGACACGGGTCACTTTAAAGAATTCAAAAAAATAATATTTGGATCTAGGACTCCGGGAACCAGAATCTTATACCTCCATTGAATAAAGAATGCAACTGATACATGGTTGATAGAATTCTCCAGACTCCAAAGAACCTTTATTGCTGCTTACTATTCTTCAAGGTCTCTAACACCTTGCTTATGCCTTCTTCATCTATATATTTAATACTGTCCCATCAACTACGAACCGCTTCCAATTTCTCCTCAACATCTCTAGCCCCATTTCAGAACTTATCCACCATCTTGATGGCTTCATGTGACCAGATCATTGTCTCGGATAGTATAGATAACCTGCCTTGGTCAAAATCTCTAGCAGGCAGATATAGGGACTCCATCCATTCATCAAACTTGCTGAGGATGTAGTCCTCCAGGGTACACGTTCCGGTGGTGAAGGGATCGACTTGCGATACTCAAACCACAAATGCTTAAAATAGGCCCAAGAGTTATTAAGCTGCTATCACTTTCTCTTTCAAGGCCTTAATCAGTTCTTTGCATACCTCAATCTTGAGGGTAAGTATAGATTACTGGGCCTCGAGGGAATCATATGATTCATCTCACAAAATCCCCACCTCTGTGGCATCATCTTCTCCGATGTGAATTTCTTCCAGCCCAACCCTCTAATTTTCATACTTCACTAGATCTTGATCCCATCTAATAGTGGAGCCATTTGCCTAGCTGATGAGGAGGTCAACCCAATAAAGGTCTGGGAGGGACACCGCTAGGTATTGTCTTATGGTGGCTACCTGTTCGGTGGCCCACCCATCAACTGCCCACACTTTCTTCTTCATTATCTGGACAGAATCCACATTACCTTGCGCAAGCGGCAATCTGAAGGAAGGGTTTCCCAAGTGGATCTCAGTCAAAGGATGTGTTAGTTCTACCAGAAGCGTAAGGAGATTGGCATTAGTCTCTCTTTCCTCTTTCAACTTCTGGCCCTGCTTGATATATTTAGCCTCTACTGCTTTGGTGGCCTCCCTTAGCAAGTCTAGTTCACCTTGCTTGTCTCTTCTCTCCAGTACTACTATTATTTTATAGCCCTTGGGCCTTACGGCCACTACATCTGTACCTAGAGGGGGTGTTACGATAGTGGAAACTATGTTTGCCACTAGCCTAGTCCGGAGAGTATGGACAATCTGCACTTTCTTGGGTTTAGGAGCTTCCACATTTCTCACCACCATTTTAGCCAAAGAGAGTGGAGCGCCTGATGCGACCGTCGGGGCTTTTCTTTTCTTTGATTCTACCAACCATTGGGGTGGCTGGGATGGCTTTTCTATTAAGACTTGTGCATCAAGTTTCCCTTCAAAATATAGCAGTGTGTTCCTAGACTATACATTTTCTTCAGGCTCTTTTTCCTTCTCCTATTCTCATTCCTTTTCTTGTTCCCTAGACCCTTCAGTATTTTCCACCATACTGGCATCCTTTGTTGTGACATTCAAAACTTCTTCTTCAGCATCGATAGTGTTTGTATCTTTGAGGACCTCCTAAGCTCTCCTGATGTTAGTTGATCTCGCATTTACACTATCTGGAACATCCTCTCGAGGTGGGTGAGGTCTCCACCCAAAGTTCAGTAATGCGGCCACTTTCACTACCTCACAAAAGGTGCTTCGGGGAGCCTGATCTCCCAGAGTGACCAAAGGCATTTGGAGTGTGATGATTGGGGGTACAGTTGATCCCATGGGTCTGGTTTCCCCAACCATGGGCTGCTCATCTGTTATTCACCTTGGTTCATTCTTGACCTCTTGGGTCGGTGTTTCTTCTTTCCTTTCCTACTCTTGTTGTTCCTCTTGTATTTCTTCCCAGACTTCCTACTCTATTGCAGGTTCTTGTTCCAGGATCTCCTATTCTATAGGGGTATCTTCCTTCTCTTGAGCTGCAATCTCCTCCACTGCGTGACTTATACCTTGTTGAAGGTACATGAGCTCATCCGTCGAGAAATTTTAATCAAAGTCATCATGTGAGGGTGAGGAGTCAGAAATATTTTCTAGTTTGGGAGAATCCAAACTGACATCAACTGCTGGCAATTTTTGCATACCAGGGCTGGCAGTTGCGCTGGGTGTGGGGGTCACCTTCTTCTTTTTCTTCCTTATCAGTGGAACCCCGGTCTCTAAAATGCGTGTAGACTCTGCCTCAGCAAAATTCTATCTTCTCATCATCACAGCCAACGATGGGGATCCTGCCAGGTGAGCAGATGCCAACAGAGTTACGAGGAGGCTGGAAGATATCTGTGTACTTAACTATTGGTTGACCAGTCTCGCCGACTCCATTTTTTTTGTAGTTGTACCATTAAAGGGGTGGGACCTTGGGGAGGTTCTTTTCCTTTTCTCGTGCTAGGTCCAGCATCACCGGAAGATGAGATGCCCTTTCTGACCATTAGTTTCTTTTGGGTGCTCTTGGGACACACATGGGAAAAATTGACTTGCTTCCAAAATTGGGTGACATATCCCTTCAATTGTTATGTCTTCAAGGGTGGCGCAGTCCACTAGAGGGAGATCATAACTTGTCTAACCCATGTCCCTTGTATGCTAGGTCTACCAATAGCCTGTCATTTTAAATTCCCTTTGGATAAATCCGAAGGTCGAGTGCCTTCGTGAGTCCCTTGCTCATTCGTGAATGTTGTCGAGCCTAGATATCAAAACTATCTTGGCAGTCTGTGCAAAAATCTTTGATATCTTCTTCATGTTGCGGGGATACCTGGGGAAGTGCTATGGCAATCTTTCCTAGAGGATCATATTTTTTCCTGGCGTGGTGGAATTCCACCAGTCCCAGGCTCTTCAATTCATTATTTGCCTCCCTTTTTGTGGTGAGGCTGCATATGTAATACCTACACAAAAATGGGAATGGGACATTGATGAACTTATTCAATGTAAAGAAGGCGTGCAGGTCCATCATCTGTCGGAAAAACTCCAAAAGAATAATTATATCCCCGCAATAGTAGGGAAGAAGATGGGGCTTCATGGAGAAGCCGGTCACCTGAATGTAGGTGTGGTGATGGAACTGAATAAAACAAAGGCCATAGGTGTTGACCAAATTCATCACCGCCTGTGAAAATTGGTACCCAGAATCCTGAGTAAGTGTTAGGATGTTGTGGTAAATGAAAGCATCATTTACCCAACAGAAGTTCAAGAAACTAAGTTCCCATTGTATCTAGGGATAATGATCCCATGGTGTGAACTGGCCTGACCCATTTCCAAGTTCACCAACTGTTCCCAATCCTGGAAAAGTTAGTCTTTCTTGGGCTAGTGCCCATAGCATGTATGATGTCATGTAAAACATGGAATTTTGGATGACACCCTTCAACTGCATTTCCATGTGATTGGATATGATAGCAGCCCAGTTGAAGGTCTGACTGCGAGTGGTGATGCAATAAAGAAAGTAGTACATCCATGCTGAGAAATCTCGAGCATGGAGAAATCTAAAGATCGTGCACAAGAATATAATGCCTACCTAAATGGGCTCTTTGAACTCCCCACAAGGAATTTACAACTTCATTCTCCTACAATCCCTCTTTGGGTACTTCAGCTAGTGGCTATTGAGATATTGCTAGAAGATAAGGGCAGCATCCTTGAACTCCTATAATGTCTGGACCCGATTTTGAATAATGGACGCTTTGAACTGTGGGATGACCATCCCTGAGGCAAAATTTGCTGCATCTAGGGTGACAATTATTGCTGGATACTGTAATGGCTGGGGATCTAGAAGTAAAATAGTCTGAGTAGGTGTGTTATACAAAGTTTCCAGTTGGAGTATTAACTCTTGCGATTGCACCGAACAAGGAAAGTTTTCCGTGTTAATGATGCTGAAGGTGGCTAGCCGAGTGGCCAGATTGTCTCCGATGGCCTTCAACCTATAGATGACTTGGATCAAGCCTTACATTTCAGCCCAAAGTCTTTTGGACATTTGGAGGTCAAGGGCAGCTTTTCTAACAACTTTTTAGCCTTGGTTTTTATGGCCACCTAGGTGGAAGTTGTAGGTAGCTCTGGACTATCAGGAGGGGTGATTACCTCAGATGTCTTGATCGACTATCTGCAACCTACAAGACCGGAGAACCATCAGAACATGATATGTATAAAAAGGGCTTTAAAAACTTTGGGGAATTTTTCACAACCCTGTACCTGTCCAACAAGAGTTAGTACATACCAAAATCCTAAAATACTTGAAATAGACATGAGTAGGACTCTGAGGTGTTGAACCAAGTGACAGGAGGGAACAAAAGACAAGGGATTGCTTGAGACCCAGAGTCTGGATAAGCTAGCCATTACCGTGTCGATGTGACTAGAGGGAAACCATACTCAGCTGATGTGGCTTGACATGTAGTCACGTGACAGGAAATATAAAGGCATTAATGGTGACAAGTGGGTCGACAAAAGGTGAAATTGAATGCCAGATGGGACATGGTTTGAATGCCCACTCATGGGAAATTAATCCCACCATTAAGGTGATGAGATATAACAGAGAAAGCTGCCATGACTCGAACCAGCGAAGTGCCGAGTTCGAGCCATGGCGACTCCATCTCGATGAGCTCAATATGGTGGGTGAAAAAACATGATAGAGCGCGATGAGCTCATCAGTTTAGAAGAATACATACGAAGATATATACACAAATCATAGAGGGCTGAAGGCTGAAACACATATACATTAAAATACATGATATTTACAAATTGTTTATAGATTTATACCATATTTACATAAGTACATGAACTACCCTATGAAAATATACATTGTATACATTAGTTTACAACTGCACAAAGGGCAGAAAACCATCTAGCAGAGCCAACCCACCAACAGGAGTCAAGCCAAAAAGAAAAACCCAAAAGTGAACCAGCAAAATTGAATGAAACAAAACCAAAAACAAAAGGAAATGACAAGAAAAAGGACAATAGGAAACAAGAGAAAAAGTCGAGAGCCTACCTAGAAATGTGAAGAATAGTAGGAGAGAAGCACACTAGGAACATGTTGCAACAGGTCTACCCTCAAATGATCACAAACAGACACTTCAAATCAACTCATAATCAACTATTAAGCACAGAAAAACTCGCCGCTTAATCATAGTTTAATCGTTTAAGAATCGCTCTGAATGCTCTAAGTGTTTTTAATCGAGGTAACTGTGAAAGTGATAGGTAATTCCCATTTATACTTTTTAGGGTAAAATAAGTTACAATCCTCTCTGGAACAGGCAGACCTCCAAACTCCAGGCCTGAGGATTCCATGTAACTGTGCCTTCTCACGAGAGGAGACATAGTTGAGGAGAATCCCGAAGTCCAGAATCTGGCTCTAGAAAGAACAACAAACTCCAAGACTGTGTTGCAGAGTCCAGAAAGACAAAAATAGAAAAAAAAAAAACCTCACAGGAGAAAAAACCCAGAGAAGAAAATAAAGAAAACAAGGCAAGAGCCAAAGTGAAAAGAGGGGACCCAACATTTTTCACACAAAATTTAGGGATGGATATACAGGGCATAACACATACCATATGTCATCATATGCCTATTGAAACCCTAATACTCACCCTGATCCTAACCCTAAGTCTAACCATAATCAATGTTTTAAAATTATACCAAACCCTTACCCTAACCAATTACTCCAACCATAGACCTAAATCAAACACTACCTCTTATATTTAATGAAAACTCTAGGTCACCTACATCTAATTGATAACCATGTCCCTAATATTACTCTACCAGTTAATGGTATGATTATGATTACAAGTACATCACCCTAACACTAACCCTTAACTCTAACCCTATCTCCACCTCTACCCCTAACCCTAACCCTAAAAGATAACCATAAATCATAGTTATAAAAATCACCATAAACCTAAATATAACCCTAACCCTAATTATAACCCTAACCCTTGCTCTAACCATTAAGATGATATTAATCCTACCCATCACCCTACACCCTATTCCTAAACTGTACATCCTAACTATAAAAATCACCCTATTCCTAAACTTAACTCTAATCCTAACCCTAACCCTAACCCTATCTCTAATCCTAACCCTAACCCTAACCTAAATCTAGCCCTAACCCTAACCCTAACTACAACCCTAACCCTAAATTTAACCCAAGGAATAAGAACTCTAACCCTAACCCTAATTCTAACTATAACAATAACCCTAACCCTAACTCTAACCCTAACCCTAATACTAATCCTAATTCTAAACATAACCCTGACTCTAACCCTAACTCTAACTCTAACCCTAATAGATAACCATACATCATAGCTGTAAAAATCACCATAACCCTAACTATAACCCTAACCCTAATTATAACCCTAACCTTGACCCTAACCCTTTCTCTAACCATTAAGATGATACTAATCCTACCCCTCACCCTAGACCCTATTCCTAAACTATACATCCTAACTATAAAAATTACCCTATTCCTAAACTTAGGTCTAATCCCAACCCTAACCCTAACCCTATCTCTAACCCTAACCCTAACCCTAACTCCACCCCTAACCCTACCTAACCCTTACCCTAACCATAACCCTAACCCTAACCCTAAATCTAGTCCTAGCCCTAACCCTAACTATAACCCTAACCATAAAAATCATCATAACCCTAACCCTAACTATAACTGTAGATCCCTAAATTTAACCCAAGAAATAATAACTCTAACTCTAACAGTAACTCTTACCCTAACCCTAACGCTAACTCTAACACTAACGCTAACTCTAAACTTAACCCTGACTCTAACCCTAACTCTAACTCTAACCCTAACCGTAACCCTAACTATAACCCTAACACTAATTGTAAAAATCATCCTAACCCTAACCCATAACCAAATATTCAAACCCTAACCCATAACCATACATTCCAACCAAAAAAAATCACCCTAACCCTAACCCTAACCCTAACTCTAATTCTAACTCTAACCCTAATCTTAACTCTTACCTTAACCCTAACCCTAACTCTAACCATAACCATTAATCATAAAATATCATCCATGTTCCATCGCGACTGCCATTAGCTTATATATACCTATATATATAATACGTTGAGAGTAATCCTTCTCGAGGCACCTATTTTCATCAACCCTAACCCACAAAGAAAATAGGCGCACTCAAGAAGGATTACTCTAGGAATATATATAAGCTAGTCCTATAGTTATATCAATTAGAGATATAATAGAAACTTGTTAAATTGTAAAGGGAGTAGTTGTTCAGATCACACTAATTGAAATAATATGAGAGGATCCAAGAAATATGAAAAGCAAATTATTTATTTTTTAGCTACAAATAAAAATAACACAAATACATAATATCATAATACATATGCTAATATGAATAAAACACTTTTTGAATAAAATAATGAAACTCCAAGGGAAAAAATCATATTAGCAAAGAAAATTGAAACTACAATACAACTTATAGAAAGTGATTTTTGAGTACTGTCTCTAACATGTAGAGAATTTTTTTTTATTATAAAATAATGATATTTACAAAGTGATACTCCATCCTAAGTGCTTATTTGATATTTGAAAAAAAAAAGAAACCAAATTAGTTTATAAAATCCTATACCGAACCCATGAGCCTTACATTAGTGCACAAATTTCCATAAATATTAGTGCTACATTCTATGATAATAAATTATTTATTCGATACTATATTTACATAAATAAAACTTACTATTAATTAAAAATATTTTGAGTACCATAAAATACTTTGCTAGCATACATATAATAATATAATAAATTAGTACCCGTGTAATGCTACCAACAGTTTTTGGTATTAGTATGGCTACTTGATATGTTGCTATTCGATGCTTATCTCTACTTGTTATTTTTGTAACCTTGCTATCCTACTCTGCTGACTAGTTCACTGATTATCTCTTCTTCTTATTATCTCTACTGACTTGTTCGTTGATTACTTCTTCCTTTTCAATCGCCTTCCTTGAATGCTAGGCAACACTTTCTTATGAGTGCCTTATTCTATTTTGTATGCTGGTGTAAGATTTGAGTCACTTTTATTTCTCCTCCTGATCGATTTTTATTTTCTTTTGTCTTGATCTGTTTTTTTCTTAGAATTTATCTTTATATATCTTTATATCTTCTTCCTTGGAATCGGAGAGACATGTCCCTTCCCTCAAAATCTCTCCGATTTGCTAATCACATCTCTTCCAACTTGGAGGTCGGCCCTTCAATCTTAACCATATCACTCTTCCTGTAGGTTCACCATCCTGAATTTGTTTTAAGTTCTAATGAATTTGTATCAAATTAGTTTAGGTCCTGCCCCATTAATTTGGTCTTACCTCTTCATTTGTCAACCGATTGTCATTATAAATGGCTGTAGTTAGTGTAATATCTATTTGTAACCAATGGTTGGTGTTTTTATCAAATTGACCGTCGACAAGTGATTACCTTTTTCTTAAAGAGATCGCTGCAATTTTTTTGGGCATCACTGCTTTAGTTCTGATTTTGTATATAGATTATTGCTTTATTTCGGTCTGCCATGAGGACTGATTGCAGAAAATTGTTAAGTCTGATTTAATAAGACCATTTTCTTATATGTTAAATGTTAACCTATTGTGACGGGGGACAAGACAATCCTGCCCTCTCAAAATCTTTCTTGTCCTTATGCAAAGGTTTAACCATCATTGAGTCTAATCTCTGATCAAGCTTTTGTTACATTATTTTGATATCATCATAAGTTGCAGATTCAACTTCATGTATGTTTTATTCAAAGTGTGAGTTATAACACTTAAAAGGGAGGTCACAAGTTCAAATCCCATTGAGGGTAGGGTATGTACACCTCGTTTGTAGCATAATGGATGCCTCCCGCAAGGAGTACGAGGTAGTCTCATATTGTTGTCACCATATATAGACCAAAAAACATATGGCTAGTATAGTGGACTATAAAATTACCTCTCATTTCCTAACAGAGCCATCTTGTAAATGACTTACAATTATGACCTTAAATGTAATAAATTTATATATTTTGATTTACTTTTACTTATTATATTCTTCTTAGATCAAATAACAATATAGAGCAAGGCACAAAGCATACACTTGAAAACATGAAGCATACACATGAATGCATGAAGATACGAAGCTTACATGGAGTAGACACATGGATACATGAAGACATAGAGCATACATGAAGTAGACACATGTATATATCTAGACACAAGCATACACATCAATATATATGTAGATATAGTTCACTTGGTCCACAACTAGTAGGAACATCCAATCAAGACTAGATCAACATTTTGGTGTAACCAATCCATAAGAGGTGGGAATATCCTTGATGAGGATCGGATCCATCTCTTGGAGTAACTAATCCACTAGAGGTAGCAATGTGCAACAAAGACCAGATCCATCTCTTGGAGTAACTAATACATAGGAGGCAGGAACATCCAACTAGGACTAGATCAATCTCTTTGAGTACCTAATCCACAAGAGGTAGGACGGTCCAATTAGTACTAGATCCATCTCTTGGAGTAACTAATCCACAAGAGGCAAGAATGTCCAACTAGGACTAGATCCCTCTATTGGAGTAACTAATCTATAAGAGGTAGGAACGCCCAACCTAGACTAGATCCATCTCTTGTAGTATTCTAACCAACTAGGTTTGAAACATTACATTAATCATTATGTCCAATCGCATGTTTTGTGTAATATTCTATAGAAAAAAAAATGCAATTTGACATGTTTCAATGCTAATTCTAGAGATTGGTTGGATAATTTGCAAGGTTGTTGTAATTCCCTAGATTTGTTCCTCCACAAATCTCCATTTTCTTATTGTTCTTCTTCCTTTGATTGGGTGATGTTATAAACTCCTTCATCGTACCTTGTTTTCTTGTTTAAATGTTTTTCCATCTTTTTCCCTTTTCTCTATTAGGTATTTCTTCTATTTTTTGGTCTTGGATTATCTTCACACATTTATGCACTAGCTCTCATCTTTCTTTACATCTTAAACACAAATTTTCTACTTGATATCTCTTGGATTGCATTTGTGTCCATGCCTCCACTGATATCTACACTTGTAACATACTTTTTGTCCTTTATTCTTGTCATGTTCATAAATGGGGTGTGAATTCAACTTTTCTTTGCAACTAAAAACATAAATTTTCTCTCCTTGAGTCACAACTATCTTTTGGGATAAATGTCCTTTTATGATTTTTTTATTGTAAATATTTCTATCTTTAGATGTCATGCGTTTGGAATTCCCCTTTCACTTGTTTGGGGATCATCAAGATGTGTGGTCTTAAGGATTGCATCTTTAAGTGTAGGACGGTCCACGACACTCACTAATCCTCATATGTTATTTTACAAACCCTCTATGAATATGTAGGTGTTTCTTTCATTCAATATTTTTAGGACAACAATGGATAACTTCTGGAATTATGTGATATAGTCTTCAAGAGCCCCTCTTTGTGTTATCCTTATTAATTCCTTAAAGTTATCTTGGGGGTGAGTTTGATCAAATTTTATAATGAATCTTCTTTTGAAAACCCCATAGGTCTTTATACCTTTGTGCTCTTGAGTAATTAAGCCATGGTGCCACCAATTATGTGTCACTCCTCCCAAGTGTAATATAGAAAATGTGATGGAACATTTTTTTGTCATGCGATAGATATTTAGGTATGTTTCTAGTTTTTATATAACTATTTTTGAATGGCAATATTTTATAATCCATCAAAGTTAGGGATTCTTAGATTTCCTATTTTGTTTTGAATATATTAGTTTTGGCATTTATTTCATCACCTAGAAATGGTTGTGCGTGAATAAGTATTGAGAAAAATTTAAACTTTTTACATCACAAATACTTATCAATTATTTTTATTCAACTAACCGTCAAACAAATATATTGCAATGAACCCATGAAAAACACATTTCTATGTGGAAAATCCAATGTGTAAAAAACCATGGTAATAATCAAACTCAATATATGAATAAACATGAATACAATGTTATGTTATTTTTCATACCTTTTGGGAGGAAAAAAAGATGGAGCAATTTCAGCAGGAGTAGCAACAGTAGCAGTACCTGTAGTGGTAGCACCATCATTAGCAGCAACAACATTTGCGAAAACAACAATACCAAAGGATTCAAGGAGACGATTGGCATCATATTACTGCAAGGTGTAAGGTACATTCTCGACATGTAGCTCCTCAGTCAAACCTTCCTGCAGCGTTTAATAAATTATTCTGATCTACACCAATAGTGCAACCAGCTAGGAAAACAAATGCGTCCTCAGAGCACGCTGGCTTCACAAAGGCCACATTTGCAGAGAAAAAAATTATAGGTAACAATGATAGGTCTACTTTTTACAGTAAAGCCATTGTGTAGCTAGCCAAGCCTTTTTTTGTAAACCCTCGATTTCATTTTTCCAATAGAAAGCATCACGAGGAATTTTAGACTTTTGAAATTGGGGAACCATTATCAAAAGCTGCCCTGGCTGATCATCATCATCCACTTTAGGAGAAACCCTTTCAAAAATTTGATAGGGGCTTTGAGCGGGAAAATGATAAACCTAAAGATCAAAGTTAGAAAGCATTTCCTCTAGGAAAGAAAGGGTATCGAAATAACACTAAAACACTTCTTAGAGAGAAACAACTGATATTTGATATCTGTGAAGGTACCCCCCAGATACTTTCACAAACGCACATGAGGATAGAAGAAAAAGTAAGAGAAAGAAGGACCTACTCATAGGAGTCAATCTTCCACCCCCTGTGATAGATCGCCCTATTCAAACCCCCTTCATTTCAAATAAGACTAAGCTAGTTTGGCAAAAGAAGATTTCCCAAGATAAGCCATCTTCAGACCGTAGTATGGCTTTGATTACTCTACCAGAAAAGTTGTTGCAACTACATATTGGCACACTCTTGCATTCAAAACTTATAGGTAAGTTATCCTCCAATATTTTACCATATTCAGATATTAAGGATTGGGTAATGCATTCATTTGAAGTATTAAAGGAAATATTTTATATAGACCCTATAGTTCAATTTTTTATGGCCATCTTTCATACTAAAGCTGCTAGAGATCTGGTCCATAAGAATAAAGATTGGTTTTGCAAGGGCTTGGGTCTATTTACCATGATCTGGGTTCCTAACTTCTGACTAGACCCACTCCTTTCTCGATTTTACCCTCATTGGATCTCCTTCCCTTTGTTTCTACTTGAATATAGAGAGACAGATATTATTGAATATATAGCAAGCAATGTGGAGATTTTCCTACGACATGATCTTGTTCCTTTCGAAGCTCCCCACAAAGAAAGAGCGAAGAATGCTATAGGACCAAGGCAACAATAATTTTCAACCAGAATGCTAGGAACAGAGTCTGCAAGAAAGGCTCTCTTCCATTATATGATATATTTTCCTCTACTTTTCCTACCTAAGGTGGGAATTTCACTCCAAACCCTGTAATTAGGGCTTGTTATAATTTGACTCCCTGATGCCATGTATATCTTTTGTCGATGAAATTGTGCATCAATTAATATTTCATGGCTCTCAAATTATCCTCCCTCCCACTGACGTGATACAAATACAGGGAGAAAACATGATAACAGTAGAACACATTCTAGCAGACAAGGGTTGTAGGATGTTGGAGATAAGCGCAGAGAGAGAAGGAATACCAAGGGTAGAGCATGCTATAGAGGAATTTTCTCACATTGCAAACATAGAGGAGTTGCCACTCTATCTTGATCATGACAATTTGACTAAGGAACATGACCACCCCATTGACAAGTTTCAACAAATTCATTTGTCGGATAACCCCCATTGGGTGGAGCACTTTCCATTTCATGAATTTCCGCTGGAGCATAAATACCCATATATACACAAGGGACTTGAGAACACTGTGGATGCCCCCATAATTCCTGCCAATAATCATTTAGGAAATGAGCTCACTAAGATACAATTCTCATTGAATTTCCAAGTCCTAGATGATTCTTGTCTCTACCTAGATGAAACTAATCTTATGCACATGATGGATCAAGGTAAGACTGGCAATGAGCCATATCAGGAAGAAAATGAGAAATATGACCTGCCTCTGGATAAGGAAAAAACTAACTCCTCTCACTTCCCCTATCAGCACAACATACTTTCCATTGAAAAAACTCCATTAAAATGTGATCAGTCCGTAAAGAACCCAAAATCAAGAGGTCGAAAGCCAAAAAGTGCAAAAACAAAGGAAGAAATAGTTGCAGGAATCCAATCCACCTTGGATGATAAATTTGTTTCCATCAAAATATTTACAAAGAGGACGCGAGGTTCTCCTTATCAACAATGAAAATCACTTCATGGAATGTTAGAGGCATAAATGTATCTGACAAAATAAATAGAATCAAACAGATGATTGATTCTATACATGTTGATATAGTTCTTTTACAGGAAACAAAATTGTCGGAAGAAAACTATGATAAAACTATAGGAAAATGGTCCTCCCGGTCATCCTTCCATCAATAAGGGATTAGGGCTTCTGTAGATCTGGCTATTCTATGGAATCCTAAGATCATTAGAGGTAAAACTATTAGACACGATAATCATTGGAAAATGGTAGAAGTGACTAGCTATGACTTCTCATTAATTCTCCTTAATATATATGGTCCTCCCTCTACACAAGATAAGAAGAAATTATGGAATCATTTAACACTCCTAATTTAGAATCACTGCACGATCAAAATATGGTTCTAGGAGGAGATTTCAAAGCTATCCTCAACATGACTAAGAAAATTGGGGGAATATGTCCTCCATTGAGAGCCATAGAGGACTTTTCCTCATTACTCATAGACAATAATATGATGGATGTGGTTCCATCAAGTGGCTCTTTTACATGGACAAACAAAGAGCAAATTGTGCACAAATTTCAAGCCAATTGGATAGGTTCCTAGTCTCGCAAGAATGGAAGCTAAAAAATGTTCACTTTCAATCAGATATCCTATCACTACCATAATCAGATCACTTTCCGATATTGCTTACCATAGACAATGCAGTGATACCAAACAGCCACAAACCATCATTCAAGTTTGAAAAAATGTGGCTCACACACCCTCATTTCTTACCTCTATTAAAGAAATGGTGGGTGAGCTCACCATTTGTGGTGGGAACCACAATGCATCAATTGGAAATGAAGCTCAAACATATTAAAGGTCTTATTAAAAAATGGAATGAGAAGGTATTCAAAAATATCTTTTATTAAAAAGATATGGTCGAGCAACAACTGTCAAATTTACATGAGCTCACTATACAACAAGGCATGGATAATGACACCTATAAGAAGCAAAAATAACTTCAGTAGGAATGGGAAGAAATCTATTCATGGGATTTGTGGCTATGAGAAGGTGATAAGAACACAAAATTATTTCATGCCTCAGCTAAGGAGAAATGAGCAGCTAGCACAATCTTCTCCATATCAGAAATTTCATTGGGCAAGGTATTAACAAATACTCAAGATATTCAATGAGAGGGGGTTAGGTTTTTTGAGAACCTACTTGCTCCTTCCAAGACTCTTTCACCACCACAAGAACAATTGAATGAAATACTTGATGCAATTTTGCACTTAGTGACACATCAAGAGATTGTCATCTTAATGGCTCCTTTCACTATCCAAGAACTTAGGCATGTGGTCTTCTCAATTCCCTCAGACAAAGCCTCAGGGCCAAATGGATACACACCACTATTTTTTAAGGCATGTTGGGATGTCATTGGTTGGGATTTTTTCGCAGCTGTGGAAGAATCTAGGAAAAGCAAGACAATGCTGAAATACTTCAATACAACTAACATAGCCATTATACCAAAGGTGAAAGAACCAAATTTTTTTGAAGAATTACGTCCCATTTCACTCTGCAATACAATATATAAAATCATCACTAAAGCTATATATTTGAGATTACAACACCTCATCCCATCAATTATATGTCAAGAACAAGGAGGCTTTGTTCCCAGGTGAGAAACTATGGAAGGTGCCTTAGTTTCCCATGAAGTTCTCCACTCTATACAGGCTTATCAGTCTCCAAATTTTGTCATCAAATTAGACATGATGAAGGCATATGATAGAGTGTGTTGTGACTTTCTTTTCCAACTTCTACAAAAGTTTGGTTTCTCACAACAATGGTGCAAATGGGTTAGGGCATGTATTTTAGGGGCATGGTTTTTCGGTCATCATTAACGAAAATCCAACAGGATTCTTCTCTTCTACTTAGTGAATAAGACAGAGGAACCCAGTTTCCCCCATTTTGTTCATTCTAATGGTAGAAGCACTTAATAGAACAATCAAGAGACAATACACATTAGGGCTATGGAGTGGTGCAAAGGTTAGCGTTACAAACATCTCAGTCACTCACTCCTTATTTGCAGATGATACATTATTATTCAGTAAATCACAAGTGAAGGAAGAAAGAAGGATAAAATATGTCTTAGACCTTTATGCTACAATTTTTGGGTAGAAAATAAATGCACAAAAGTCACAAATTTTTTTGTTCAACACCAATCAAATCATCTCAAATAGAATTGTTCAAATCCTAGAATTTTTGGTGGACATCCTACCCTCAATCTACCTTGGGATCCCAGTTTTTGTGGGAACAAACAAAGCAAGCTATTGGTCATATGTTATTGACAGAACTAAGAATAGAGTAGTGGCATGGAAAGCTAGGTGGCTATCACTATCAAGAAGAATTTTACTCATCAAATCTATCCTATCATCAATCCCTAATTATTACCTTGCTTTCCTAAAAGCCCCAACATCACTCATAAAGAAAATTTAGAAATTGATTAGAGGTTTTCTATGGATAGGGAACATGAACAATGACAAAAAGATCCCTTTTATTTCACTAAAAGACATGACAAAAGGTCCAACAATAGGAGGAGTAGGAGTTCATGACCCGACAACCTAGAATAGGGTATTTGGGGGAAAACTGGTGTGGCAGGTGTATACTAAACCCCATAACAAATGGTGTCAGATTATGCAGCAAAAGTATCTTGATAATCATAATCCATCATGAATCCTGTCTATTTTAGATCCACCCAAAGGGTCAGCAATTTGGAACTTCATGATGTCAGTAAGAGAAGTAGTGTACAACTATGCAACATGGGAGATCAATAATGGTTCCTATGTCAAATTTAGGAGGGATTCTTGGAACGGACTTCCTCCTCTCTTATCTCCATCCATTCCTCAATAAATCATTACCACATTGTAAAATAAGTGGGGGATATATCTTAAAGACTATGTATTGGCTGTTAACTTATTTTTAGGGAAAGTATTATGGAAAGACCCTAAAGAGTTGCACGTCTCAAGATAAAATAATGAATTAGTTCACAACATATTCACTGCAAGAAAAGTTTATTACTCAGATAAAGAAGACAATCTGATCTAGGCTCCTATAAAGAATGGTAACTACTCTATTAAAGAAGGTTACAAAATTCTTCAGAGTGAGGAATTTAAAAAGATCCCTTCCCAAGCCTATTACTTCTGTTGGAACCAAGTTACTCTCCTGGAAGAAGGGTGTTTTTCATGTGGCTTGCATTGAAAAATAGAATCCTTACAAGTGATCGACTGGAAAAGATTCACATCACACAAGATTTTCAATGCCCATTATGTAAAGAACAGATTGAGACTGAAGTTCATTTGTTATTACAATGTACATTTGCACAAGAATGTTGGCTATTTTCCCTCAATAAACTCAGTAATTATACTCAACTACCTATTAAGATGTGGGATCTATTCCAATTTTGGCTAGAGCTACACCATGACTAACTTTTTGCAAATATTTAAAAATGCACTCCATCTCTAGTAGTGTGGTCTATATGGTGGGAGCGTAAAAAAGGATTTTCAAAAATGATCCTTCAAGGGTGGACACAGTACTGGAAGTTATAGAGAAGTCAATATCGGAAGTAGTCAATGCAACTGCATATCGATGTGGTTACAACCCTAGTTTGATAACATGGGACATCACACTACTAAAAAAATGGGGAAAACTCAATATACTTATGGGCTGGGGAAATTCAAAAAAGCCATCTAGACAAGTAGACCACTCACATGTTTGGTGAAAACCTCCACAACAATAGACTATGAAAATGAATTTTGATGGTGCATCGCGTGGTAATCCTGGAATATCAGGATTGGGGGCATGCATTAGGGACTCAAAGGGAAATCTATTGGCATGCACTGCTTCCCCATTACATTCAGGGACAAATAACACAGCAGAAGCACATGCAATGCTTGCGGGACTTATTTTGGCCAAACAATGTGGTATCAAGAACATACATGTAGAAGGTGACTTGATGGTAATAATCAATGCTTGTGTCAAAAGGGAATCACATAATTGGCAACTGGAATACATACTAAAACAAATCTGGCACATTTTAGACAACTTTTCAAACTTAGCAATTTCTCATACACTTGGGGAAGGCAATCAAGTAGCAGACCATTTTTCAAATTTGGGTTGTGATGGTAATGAAATATTGGCCACAACTACAATTAACATCCCAAAACAATGGCATGAACTACATAGGTTGATGGGCCTAGATAAATTTTCTATCTAAAACAAAGATACTAACAATCGACATGACAAAATAATGATGCATTTTTACAATTGCAATTAGTAAGTATATAGTGTCATCACACTCCATTTCATCTTGCACCCACTTGAGAGCATTGGTATATTATGAATCCATCATATGAAGGGAAGCAAGTATAGCAAGTATCGCTGAGAAATGATTCAACTTTAATACACTTGGTAAGATGATAGATTTACATGTGTGAAGAGGAACTACAATGCAAATTGCAATTGAATGATAAATCACATCATTGCATTGTGGGTTTCAATTGGCATCAAAGAGAACATTATCTAAATACCAAAGTACAAGTATTTAATGATGCTTCAGAATGGAGGCCGATGCATCCAACAAATCACATGGAAACTGGACGTGTGGAAATTTTTAATTAAAACCACATAGGGCATTGACAGTAAACCAAAATGATTCTACATGAGCTGCGACACATTTGGAAATGACCTCCCTATGTATTCTTATAAACACAACCAAATATAACTAGACCAGGGAAATTTATTTCATTGGCATTCGGTAAAGACGGGCTATGGCTCTACGAGACGTGGTTTGTGCACTCTATTGCCAATGCACTAGTTATCATGTCAAATTCCTCCCTAAAAATTATAGAATTCGCATTCCATCACTGGAAAATGAAGAGGTCCTCCCTTGCTACATTGACAATTCCATGTTGGATGGTATGTTATTTTCACACTATGCAATTTTTAGGTCTTCTATAAAAAAGATCATAGGTTTTGAGAATATAGAGCCATGAACAAGGCAGTTTCTATACATGTCACAAATGGTTTCCATTTTCCTTTCAAATGCCATCGATTTATTACAGTCATTCAAATTATTGGAAAACCTAGCTCGTAAAGTTGTCAAAAACTAGTATTCGGAAGAAAATAAATTGCAAAAAGCTATATAGAGGTATAATTTTTTGGCAGGGCATGCATTGATGGGTGGTTTTTTTCTGCGACACCTACTACTTTCGAATCATGCCTGTATGGTTATCTATGATAGTATTAAAAAGTCACTGGAAGACCAAATCTTTGACCATCTCAAAGATGCTATGCAAACAAAAGGGTTGGCCCTTGGTTTTCTATGAGAGGAAAAAATATATATGGTAGTGGATGCATTATTCAAAATGATCAAGGAAAAAAATTCACCTGATTCAATAGCCATTCCTCATAGTTCACATTCTCCCATAAACACAGCCTCCATTATATAAATCCATGAACATAGCGAAGAGAATTAGATGCGAGATGATGGTGAATTGGCACATGAAATATGGAAACATGACATTCAGGGCTTGGGATGGATCAACAACTCACAGACCCAAACTAACAATGGTTGGAATGCAAAAAATTGGGGATGGTCACCACGAACACAACCGGATTCAGAACCATTCGATCAATGGAAGAATAAGATTAAGGTTACTATCTCATGGTCGGTCTGCAATTTTTGTTTCAAAATCATATGGAATATAGATGTCGAGTTACATGAAGTAAATGATGTTTCAGGAAAACACACATGACAACCTGCAAACTAGGGATTTGAAGGGGTACAATGCATAGGTGGCACCGAATATGAAGTTTTGAATTCTCCAGAATTATAGTGGGAATCATTTTATGAAAATTTTTGCAGATCTTTAAGCCTTCGACCAAGGATGGTGTTTAAATAAAAACTAAATTGTATTATGAAATATTATAAGCTATTGAGCGTGGATGGTGTTTGGTGAACACCTTTTTTGTAAACTTAATGTCTTTCGACATATTTTGTAATAGGTAGGGAAATATAAAAACACTTTCTCTATTGTAATGAGATATGATGCTGGGTTTTCTTCCTGGTTCTTTCCTGACTGCGCTCTTGAACGAGTTTTAATTTCAATAAATATATACAGTGGTAACACCAATTCTCTTTAAAAAACAAATGTTATGTTAATCAAGGAAAATCACTACTCTTGATTTGGACTTGAAAGCTAAAGCTTAGATCAAGATATAGAGGACTTGCAAGGCTAATACAAATAATCTTTGGAAAAAGGTAAAATATTTTAAAAGAAACAAAAATTACTTGTTGTCTTCCAATAGGCGCAGGAAATTGGTGAATCGTAAAAATGTAGGTTCTTTTGACCATGTCATATATATGTTCCCACAAATTATGTCAATGTCTAATATTCTCACACCTAATCTTCCACATTTCCATCATATTTATTTTACATTCAATGCACGTTGAATCCATACACAACTCAAAATCCTCGCGCACACACACACACACACAGATATATATATATA
>MU228406.1:2487366-2502525 GCA_018584345.1 Thuja plicata
CATAGTTTGTGGGAACATATATATGACATGATCAAAAGAACCTACATTTTTATGATTCACTAATTTCCTACGCCTATTGGAAGACAACAACTCATTTTTGTTTCTTTTAAAATATTTTACCTTTTTCGAAAGATTATTTGTATTATCCTTGCAAGTCCTCTATATCTTGATCTAAGCTTTAGCTTGCAAATCCAAATCAAGAGTAGTGATTTTCCTTGATTAACATAACATTTTTTTTCAAAGAAAAAGTGGTGTTACCACTGTATATATTTATTGAAATTAAAACTCGTTCAAGAGCGCAGTCGGGAAAGAACCAGGAAGAAAACCCAAAATCATATCTCATTACAATAGAGAAAGTGTTTCTATATTTCCCTACCTATTACAAAATATGTCGAAAGACATTAAGTTTACAAAAAAGGTGTTCACTAAATACCATCCACACTCAATAGCTTATAATATTTCAGAATAGAATTTAGTTTTTATTTAAACACCATCCTTGATCGAAGGCTTAAAGATCCACAAAATTTGTCATAAAATGATTCCCACTATAATTCCAGAGAATTCAAAACTTCATATTCGGTGCCACCTATGCACCGTACCCCTTCAAATCCCTAGTTTGCAGGTTGTCATGCTTGTTTTCCTGAAACATCATTTACTTCATGTAACTTGACATCTGTATTCCATACGATTTCGAAACCAAAATTGCAGATCGACCATGAGAAAGTAACCTTAATCTTATTCTTCCATTGCATTGGTGTCGAATGGATCTGAATCTGGTTGTGTTCGCAGTGACCATCCCAATTTTTTGCATTCCAACAATGGTCAATTTGGGTCTGTGAGTTGTTGATCCATCTCGAGCCTTGAATGTCATGTTTCCATGTTTCATGTGCCAATTCACCATCATCTCAAATCAAATTCTCTTTGCTATGTTCATGGATTTGTATAATGGAGGCTGTGTTTATGGGAGAATGTAAACTATGAGGAATGGCTACTAACTCAGGTGAATTTTTTTGTATTAGCCTTGCAAGTCCTCTATATATTTATCTAAGCTTTATCTTGCAAGTCCAAATCAAGAGTAGTGATTTTCCTTGATTAACATAACATTTTTTTTAAAGAAAAAGTGGTGTTACCACTGTATATATTTATCGAAATTAAAACTCGTTCAAGAGCACAATCGGGAAAGAACCAGGAAGAAAACCTAGCATCATATCTCATTACAATAGAGAAAGTGTTTCTATATTTTCCTACCTATTAAAAATTATGACGAAAGACATTAAGTAGGAAAACATGCATGACAACCTGCAAACTAGGGATTTGAAGGGGTACGGTGCATAGGTGGTGCCAAATATGAAGTTTTGAATTCTCTAGAATTACAGTGGGAATCATTTTATGACAAATTTTGTGGATCTTTAAGTCTTCAATCAAGGATGGTGTTTAAATAAAAACTAAATTGTATTCTAAAATATTATAAGCTATTGAGCATGGATGGTGTTTAGTGAACACCTTTTTTGTAAACTTAATGTAATGAGATATGATGCTGGGTTTTGGGCAGGGCATGCATCGATGGGTGGTTTGTTTTTGAGGCACCTACTACTTTTGAATCATGCCTGTATGGTTATCTATGATAGTATTAAAAGGTCACTGGAAGACCAAATCTTTCGTCATCTCAAAGATGCTATGCAAACAAAAGGGTCGGCCCTGGGTTTTCTATGGGGGGAAAAAATATATATGGTAGTGGATGCATTATTCAAAATGCTCAAGGCAAAAAATTCACCTGATTCAGTAGTCATTCCTCATAGTTCACATTCTCCCATAAACACAGCCTCCATTATACAAATCCATGAACATAGCGAAGAGAATTGGATTTGAGATGATGGTGAATTGGCACATGAAATATAAAAACATGACATTCAGGGCTCGGGATGGATCAACAACTCATAGACCCAAATTAACCATGGTTAGAATACAAAAAATTGGGGATGGTCACCACGAACACAACCGGATTCAGAACCATTTGACCCCGATGCAATGGAAGAATAAGATTAAGGTTACTATCTCATGGCCGGTTTGCAATTTTGGTTTTGAAATCGTATGGAATACAGATGTCGAGTTACATGAAGTAAATTATGTTTTAGGAAAACATGCATGGCAACCTGCAAATGAGGGATTTGAAGGGGTACGATGCATAGGTGGCACCAAATATGAAGTTTTGAATTCTCCAGAATTATAGTGGGAATCATTTTATGACAAATTTTGTGGATCTTTAAGCCTTTGAACGAGGATGGTGTTTAAATAAAAACTAAATTGTATTCTAAAATATTATAAGCTATTGAGTGTGGATGGTGTTTAGTGAACATCTTTTTTGTAAATTTAATGTCTTTCAACATATTTTGTAATAGGTAGGGAAATATAGAAACACTTTCTCTATTGTAATGAGATATGACGTTGGGTTTTCTTCCTGGTTCTTTCCTGACTGCGCTCTTGAATGAGTTTTAATTTCCATAAATATATACAGTGGTAACACCACTGTTTCTTTAAAAAAAAATGTTATGTTAATCAAGGAAAATCACTACTCCTTATTTGGACTTCCAAGCTAAAGCTTAGATCAAGATATAGAGTACTTGCAAGGCTAATACAAATAATCTTTGGAAAAAGGTAAAATATTTTAAAAGAAACAAAAATGACTTGTTTTCTTCCAATAGGCGTAGGAAATTGGTGAATCGTAAAAATGTAGGTTCTTTTGATCATGTCGTATATATGTTCCCATAAACTATGTGAATCTCTAATATTCGCACACCTGATCTTCCACATTTCCATCATATTTATTTTACTTTCAATACACCCTGAATCCATACGTAACTCAAAATCCTCGCACACACACACACACACACACACACACACACACACACATATATATATATATATATATACTTTGTCACCAAAAACTTCAAGTAGGTTGGCCACGGTAAAGATAAACCATATTTACATAAAGTTGGCCACCATGAATACTTGCACTCAATGTGGTGCCCCCCAAAAGAATAAAGAGGACCTAAATATACTATAACACACCTCCCTTACTTTATTTAATCAATGAAAATAGAACACAACATCCTCCATTAATGCCATTAATTTTAATGTCTAGCAAAATTTTAAAACACATTAACTAGTTGACCCAAAAACATTCTCTACTATACTAACCTTAATTTAGGTGTGGACATGGCATGACACAACCCTTGATAACCTATTAAATCTTCCTCTAAATTATATATGAAGTGAAAGGTCACATTTAATACAAACTAAATCATTGAGTCAGCCAGAGTCCAACATAGATAATGATGCCAAATAATAGAACAACATATTTTCACTTATGGAGAAAACCAATAAAATATTTCTTAGTTGAAACATTGCACAAACCTTCTAAACATGTCCACCAAGTTGTACAACTAGAAACTCTAATGTAAAGAAATACAAAATATAGACATCAAAAATTGATCCTCCCTCTTGTCAAAATTCCTTCACCATGTCCTCCATAATTACCTAAATAATTTTTAATTGTGTAACATCTTACTAATATCTTGCCTCTTTGATATTAGTTGAATAATCTTTATTACTTAATTAATTTACCATTTTTCCCTATTATTTAAATAACTCAAAATTATTTAATTAATTAATCTTGACTTATTCTTCTTATCTTTGACAATTAAATAGTTTTTATAATTATTTAAAAGATTAATATTTCCTTTATAGTTGAATAGATTAATAAAAAAATTTCCACTATTAATTTCTCTTTTAGTCATTAAAATATGCAAATATTCAATTACTCATGTCATGCTCACAAAAAAAAATATTTATTTCCCTTTTTCCTGTCCTTGGCTACTTGCTTCTTTAGTACTCTAGCCTCTCACCTCTTTTCTATTGATTCCTTTCAGTACCTTCCCACTTGCTACCCTATCTTTGGGTAATTTTTTCCTACGCAATCTCAACTATCCATCTCCTCTAGGATAGATTCAAAATCCATAGTTGATTTTGCTTCTCAGTCATTAAATGCAAACCTCTTCATGTAGTTTATCTTTCACCAATTTCTACTTGAACTATTTTTTTATCTAATTGTGTGATTCAAAATTTTCAAGGACAAAATAAGAACAATTTTTGAAGGGACTCAAGGACGATAGAGATCTTTAGATTAGTAATTTTTAATGCTTTCATTTTGATGTACATTTCTTTCATTGGAGTCATATTTTTCATGTCTTGCATAGGGTAGCTAGGTCATTTTCATATGTGGTATTATTTGGTGGTTTTCCTTTGATGATTTATGAAAATTATATTTTTGGTTAAATATTTTATGCGACTATTGCAAATATATAAAATGTTATTTTCATAACCCTCCTCTCTAGGGTAGTGTTGGAAGTTGTCTTAAAGGGAGATATTAATTGGATTATTATAGAGATGATCAACAAGATCATACTCCTTACCAACATGTAGTGAAATGTGAGGTAGTGGTTGAGGAAAAGGTTGAGAAGAAGGAAGAATGATTGGATCTTGTTTATTGTTATGAGTTTCATTGTAAATTTTGTGATATATTGATCATCAAGCGGGGAAAATATGTATTCTACACAAAAGGCATTTTTATAAATTTTGATAACTTAAATAGTTACTCCTCAATACTTACCACAACCATATTTGTAATACGCCAACATCCCCCCCCCCTCCAAACTATATTAATCCTATAAACATGAAATTCACCTTGCTCTGTGGACTCCCCTTAAGGCTTACACAACAAAATTTTCCCATTACATAAATGAATACATTTTTTAGTAGATATTTATTTGAAGAACCAAATCCTAAATCAAGTGGAGATCCCCCTAGTTTCCTCGTGACCCTCTTAAGGGTGTAGCTCCAAGCTAAACCCTCGATCTCTCAGTCTAAAAATCTCTAATCACAGACACTAAATTATTCTAAACAAAAAAATTCTGAATTGTCTCTTCACCCTTAAAAGGGTGATAATTCTCAATGACAGTCCAATGAACTCTCTAGGAAACCATCAATATTTGAGATCTTCACCAAACCTCAAACTTGTATCCAAATCATGACCTTCATAACATATCTATTATAAAAAAAATTCAGAAACAACAAATAAGAAAAGAAAAAATAAAGCATGGAAGAAAAGAAAATAAATGCTTCTTGTACAAGCACCATATCAGAATCAGAATCTAGTTTGAGATGGTAGAAATTCCTCCATCCCTTGGTACCTCTAGCCTCAAAAAAGAATCGTTTATGCTTTATCATCCAAAAGAAATACCAAATAATTTAATACAACCTCTCTAAGCCCAATCAAAAACATTCATAGGAAACTTTCGATCAAAGGCTCTTGCAAGATCATCATAAATAACCTTGGGGATGATAAATTGGGTGCCCTGACAAAAAAATATGAATTCTCTCTAACGTACATGATTTTATATTGTGAATGATTCATACATTTTAAATAAAACATTTAAATGAAATTTTGACACAATAAATCACATATATCACCATTTTGTAATAGATTACCAAAACTGGAACAACTTATTATTCCAAGTTTGAAACTAACTCGATACAAAAAATGCAAGAAAGGAAAATAAATTCATAGCTATATTTCAAAATATTCTACATATTTTTATCAACATGAGGGGATTGAAGGACTAAAAACATAAGTATTCTTTAAAGTAGTGTGACCTTACAAAATATTTGGAATATTAAACCATCTATGTAATATTTAACAATCATATCTTGCTAGGTTGCCAAACTGCCCACATGGCTGAAGTAGTCGCAGCTTATCATGCAATTATTTTTTCTGTCCAATTCGGTTATAAAAATATCACCAATTAGGGGGTATGTGTAGGATCATAGTATGCCAAAAAATGGTGATGTGTAAAAATCCTCATTTTCTTTCGTCCTAAAGCGCACTAAAAATTTTGTTGATTTTTTAGTAGGCCTAGGTGTCAGTATACCTAGCCAAACTAGAAGCCAAAGAACAAGCCTGATAATATCATCTATTCAATTTTATATCAAATATATGATATTTGCCAGTAAAATGTTCAAAAGGCCCACGGGCTGCATTCTCTGTTTTCATTGTGAAAATGTTAAACGTGGCCCAAGGTTTCGGATATCCGAAACCTATCTGATATCTAATTTTCTTGATTGATAAATATCTCCAAATGAATAGGTATGTAAAAAAAAAAATTATATGTTTTTGTTTTGTTTTTAGATTGAAATTATAGTTTTTAAATAAAAACTAGGGTTTAGTTGATATTGTTTTTTGTTTTTGTTTTTTTTAATTGGTTATAATTGTCTTATTTTCTTTTAATTGTAATCATAAATGGACTCAAACCAATCAAAAAACCCTCCCAATGACCCCTTTAACAATCTGGAACCACCTCAAAACAATCCCCCACCTTCGGAAGACCAACCAGTCTCAAACCCTTGACCTTTAGAGGATCTCATAGGAAACAATCTAAATCATTTTATAGGATATCAGACTACATATGTCAATATCCCCACACTGTGCCTGATGTTTTCCATTTTGAAATCCATTATTGAAAACATGGAGAAACTCATAGAGATGCACAATTTTTCACTTCTTTGGTGTGATTCCATGCACACCAAGTTTGATGATAGACTTGATTATTGATCAATTTATGAACCTAAATATAAAAAAAACATGACATATATACACCTTTTGTGGATCCCAAAACCAATTTAAAAGTGGACCCTAACAAGACCAAGTTGTCAATTAAATGGTGCACAAATGATGCAATTTGTGACCACTTTTGGGATCGTTGGTGGATGGTTTTTGATAGGCCACCCCACATCAATTTGGATGTCCCATTATATTTCTCAAGGAAATTGTATGCTAAATTTGTGCTCGCAAGGTAAATTATTGGAGCATGAGACGGAAGTAGGGCATAGGCTTAGGCACTCCTTAGGATAGGCCATGGGCACACCGGGTAAAATGTTGTACATATGTCCCCCCTCTCAAGATTGCACCACCTCCTACAATGCAACATCCTGATATTATTGTTGAGGTCGGCTCACAAACTATTTGATTCATTCCCACCTTGAGTGATCTATTGGTTAGGCAGAGTGTGGCATTTTTGCCTCTTTGTGTTGATGATTCTATCCCTTCTACATCCTCTAGGATCTCACATGTTTGTGTTCTCCATACTTGCATTATGTGCAACATTATGTGCTTGGCTCCCCTAAATGATAGTGATGCATATAACTACCTCTTCGAGGTGGATGATACTACATAGCACACTACAAGCACTGAAGCACCTCATAGAGATGTGCATCAGGGGTATGCAGAGCCATAGAATCCTACTATTATGGTAAGAGTAAATAGTTAACTTGTACGTTATATTTTATTCTAAACATTTGTATTTTTAGTAGAATTTTCTTATAATGATTGCCCAGTTATGTTTTTTTATGTGTTCCATTTATGTTCAGTTGATGACAGAGGAGGAGATGGCACAAGTGGAGGGTTCCATCCTTTCGGCCATTTCATTTGGCCTTGACACTTCCATAGTACATACTTTTTAATGTACTCATTGGTTTCCTTTTTTTATAATAGTATATAAATGTGTTTTTAAATTTTTATGATCATCTTATTACATATTGATGCAAGTCTCACCAGTTGCCACTAGGGAAAATGTGAGGGGGTCCAGGCATCTAACATTGACAGGGGGAAGGTAATTAAGTATTTTAGATTGTTTATGCATACATATATATTTGTCACTTGTGCGTGCTCATTTTTAATTTACATGGTTTGTTTGACAGAGGATGGTGTCTGACGATGTCGTGAGACTAGTTCACAACGGTAGAGTCACAAACATCTCAATTTGTAGTGATAGTCCCACTGTATGCATATTTCTAAATTTATTTGTTTGTATTTTACTATCAAGCATATATAATATGATCAAGTCATGATTGTATCAAGTATCTATTTGACTTTTGTAGGTCACCCCTAGTTTGAGGGAGGTACAAAGCCAAGGGTTTGTATCGTTGATGACCCAACCGACATTACCAAAAGAAAGTTCAACACATGTAAGTTTTAATGTTAATTCAGTTATTTTGTAAACATATATTTGCTACCAAGGATTTAACATTAAACAATATAATTCGTAGATCAATCACATTTTTGTAAACATATACAGGTTAGAGTCGACATTGGTGGTATTGTCCCTTCACTACCAAGGACATATGTTAGGTCTCCTAACCGCATTAGGAGACATAGAGGCGAGGTGCATGAGTGAACAATTTTAAAATTTGTTTATTTATTATTGTTGACTATGATTTTGAATTTTAATTTTTTATTTGTCAAAACCATATAAATTAAATAATCTAACTTGGGGTTTCACTTTTTTGTTTTAATGCATGATCCATCAAAGCCAAAGAGTACTTCAAAGAGGCTTCATTTTGATGATCCACGAGTAGAATAGGATGTCCTACAAACATTTATAGTTGAACTTCTAATTTTGAGATTCCATATGACACATTTTGAGATGGTGTTTGCCACATTGTATATAGATATGTTGATTTTGAAACTATTTTGAGATGGTGCATGTGACACATTTATACAAAACTATTTCATATATACATATCTACATGTTCATTTCTAGTTATTTTATCTTTTTCATGTGTTCTATGTATGTATCATTTCCATATTATATCTTTGTCATGTGTTGTATGTATGTATTATTTTCATATTATGTCTTTGTCATGCATTGTATTTATTTATGTATGTTCATTTTCATATTATATATTTTCCATGCATTGTATGTATGTATTATTTCAATACTACATATTTTTAATGTGTTGTATGTATGTTCATTTCTATATTATATCTTTGTCATGTGTTGTCATGTGTAATAGACCTAATCTTTTCCAAAGAAACTACCTTTAAAATCTTGTGTCAAACCAAAGTAATAGGTGTAATAGATCGCAACTAGGTTAATAGACTCCAAATTTGCATACCCTAATGATGCAGAGATAATTTGTTTGACAACTATTAAGGTCTATAAGAGGTCTATGATTTCAAAGATATAGAAAATGACCCTAGGAACCCCCAAATGCACCATGGGCTCCAATTGCATAAAATGAATGAAAAGATCTACCCACTGCCTCTAGAACCTTGAATCAACTTCCAACATCATTCCAAACTTTATCCAAGACTTACGGGCCATTGCCTCTAGTTTGTAACTGGGTTCACCTGGATAGCTAGAGCTAACATAATAGACGGTATATTCCTAGGATGAAAATTTTGAAAGATGCACCATTGAGAAACTTTCAACTAAGAAACAATGCAACTTTTTGCACCATACGAGATCGAGTCACCAAATGGAATCTGAGTGGAATCCCCAGAACTAAGCCATGTGCTTGTATAACTTCCCAAGATGGTCCTTGTGTACTTCATAGATCTATGATATTTCTCATGAGTTCTGAGATATCACTCTCCAAAACTCGTTTCCCAATTTGGCTTAGTGCACCTTGGGAAGACCTCAGTTTGACATGTGCCAGAATTTTCTTGAATCTGTGAACAAAAAGAGCTATCCACTAGTGTTTACTCAGCCAATTGGAGTTGATGGAGCTGATAGTTTGGTCTCATGAAAAATGGTTTGAAAGATGCACCATTGAGGAACTTGTTAGAATAACTGAGAGGGGAGTGAGTCAATGGCCTCAAAAATTAATCCAATATCAAACACAAAACTTAATATCTTAAATATAAACCTCTAGTTATCTTCAGTCCTACAAGATGTATGCCTTGAAATAATCTTATTAAATAACTACTTCTCAGATTTCACTGTTAAACCTTATTCTTAAGCTTTACTGGATAGCAATTTATCCTTTACCAAAATACAGTAAATAAATTAGTGTTTACCGATCAATCCTATTTTAGTAATGTGTAAAGAAAAACATCAAAGCAATGAATCATAAACACATATGACACATGGATTTTCAAAATGGAAACCCTATTAAGGGAAAAACCCACTTGGGACAGGTAAACCAAAATGTTTACTCTTCTGATGCGAGCTTGGTGAAGAGCCAACCCTGTTAAAGGTTACAAACACACAATTAAGTGTGACCTTGTTAGAGGATTTGTTACTAACAGTTTATCACTTGATATTTGGAATTTACTATGCTATCTTCATGATAAACCTTTTGATACTCATTGGGATGTTTCTAGATATATAAAGGATGGTTAGATCCTCCTTAGTTAAGACTTTTTGATCCAATGGTTAAACTGAAACAGTATATGATCTGTTCATAAATACAACTTAGACTTACAAATCTTCAAATCTATTGTAAGATCATGATACCTTTCTTATCAATATTTTCCTTCAATACCTTTGCTCCACTTCTTTCTGCTCGGTGATACTGTGCTTCTCTGTTGCTTGGTGTCCACAAAAATCTTTAGCTCTATTCTTTAGCTTGTTTGAACAGGACTGTATGAAGTCTTCTTCAACAGTACTCTCTTCAAAATCTTCTTCTCTCTTCACCTCTTATTCTATATGAAATATCATGTCTCTCTTATAGACATAATTTCACCATTTCTAAGTCCTTGACTTTCTTGTTCTTGGCATGATCCGTAATTCTTTCCATTCTTTCTTTAAAGCATACTTCAGTTTTATCTCATAGATTTCTCCTTGACAACAGGAATAAAACATATTTAAAACTCTAGCTTATCTCTGGCTTTTAACTTGACGATGAAAATAATAAGATCAACTAGTTAACTCCATATTTAGTTCCTACTAGCTAAGTCTTTTGTCATTTTTTAAGTTCAATTTTTTTGGTGTTTAAATCCTTGTAGCTCAGTCTTGACTTCATTTGTCCTCGGGCATCTCTATCTGTCAGGGTTGTTTGTCTGTCAGGGTTGTCAATCCGTCAGGAAATACTATGAATTTTATTTTTTCTCGGGTATCACTATAGTTCTTCTTGTCGGTAATGCTTTCTCAGGTTTCGTACTCAGGTATCACTGTGACTCTTCTCTTGGGTTTCTTTATTCATCGATGTGCACTGACCGTCGGTGTTTGCTTTCACTTGGTGAATACTGAACTTTTATGCATTACTGATAGAATAACCTTTATCTCTTTGGTTATTTGATGTCTTTGACCCTATGTATATAACCAATTATATTATATCAAGTTGACATCAATGAAAATACAATACATTAACTGATTTAATGTCTTCGATTAACTTTTTGCATCTTGGTGATCATCAACTTAACATCTTCAAACATTCAATGAGTTATAGTTCATCAATCTCTCCCTGTGGAATTGATGGCAACATACTACATTACTACTAATATGAAATATATCAGTTCTAGTTCATCAATCTACCAAACTTATTGTTCTATAACCAATAAAAATATCTCACTCTCGGTAGCTCATATAGATTTTATTTGTTTCTTGTAGAGTACTTTCTTCATTGTTCATTCCCTTCACTAGATAGATGTAGCAGCTTCTTATTCTATCTCTCCCTTTGTTGTATAATCTCTTCTTTTGATGTTGTCTCTCCCTTTGATTGTCCCTCTCCTTGATCATCTCTATTTTCTTTTGAGTCATCTCTCCCTTAAGTCATTTCTCCCTTAGGATAACTTTTCTCCCTTTGGATGATCATGATGGATATTTCATACGGATATAGTCTCTCAAGTCATCTCTCCCTTTGACAACATTGCAAAACTATATCCTTTCTCGTTTTTATAATATACTCCTTGAATTTTGCTTTCCATCAACAGTACAATGACTCTGGTGTTTGGTGTAGATAATTACCTTGTTGTGCATTGATGTATCTTTGGAGTCCATCACTCTTCTTGGATCAACATGAATGATCTTCTGATTATGTGTAGGTTGATGCAACCCCCTATTCATCTTAGTGACTAATAGACAAGGGTCAGACCCCTAGTCTCTTTCTCAAATGCTCAAATGTATCTTTAGGCAATGGCTTTGTGAATATGTCTGCTAATTGTTCCTTGGATTGAACATATTCCAGTATCACCTCTTTCTCTTGCACTTGTTCTATTAAGTAATGATACTTGATAACAATATTCTTTGTCTTAGCATGCATGACTGGGTTCTTTGATATGCTTATTGCACTGGTATTATCACAATGTTAGATAAATTTGTAGGAACAAACACGTATTCTACTTCTGTAGTAGATTGTGAGATGCATCCTTGCTTCTTACTTATCCATGTGACAAGTCTGTCACCCATGAAGAATGCTCCTCCAGTTGTTCTCTTTCTGTCATCTAATTTTCCAGCCCAATCAGCATCTATATAGACTTGAAGCTCAAAATTGCCTTCTCTTTTATACCATAAACCATAGTCTTTTGTATTTTTTAGATATCTCATAATTCTCTTGACAATAGTCATGTGTGATTCTTTGGGGTTAGGAAATAATTTTGCAACTAATCCAACTACATGTACTATATCTAGTCTAGTATGAACAACATACATGAGTTTGCCAGTCATTGATCTATCTAAGGTCTGATTTACCTCATTTGACTTATCTTCCTTTTTCAACTTGCATCTAGTTTTCATAGGTGTTCCAACTGGTTTGGAATCTTCCATCTTGAATATCTTCAGGACTTCCTTGATGCATTTGTATTGTGTGATATATATGCATGAATCATGTTGAAGAATTTATAGACCAAGAAAGAATTTGATCTCTCCAAACATTGTCATCTCAAACTCTTTTCTCATTTAATTAGAAAATGATTTACATAACATATTATTACCCCCAAATATGATATCATCAAAAAATATTTCAGCAATCAAAATTTTATCATCGGTATCTTCTTTTAAATACAGATTGCTATTTTCACTTGTTCTTACAAATCCAATACTTATGAGATAGGAGTGAATTATTTCATACCATGCTATCGGTGCTTGTTTTAATCCATACAAGGCTTTTTGTAGTCTACAAACCATGTTTCTCTTGTAAGAATCAACAAACCCTTCTATTTGTTCAATGTATACCTCTTCCTCTAGTATTCCATTTAGGAATGCAGATTTGACATATATTTAGTATACCTTGAATCCTTTGAATGTAGCATAAGCAAGTATAATTATTACTCCTTCTAGTCTAGAAACGGGTACAAAAGTTTCTCTATAGTCAATACCTTCTTCCTATGCATACCCCTTTCATACTAATCTTGCTTTATTTCCTGTGACTTCTCCATTCTCATTCAGCTTGTTTATGAATATCCATTTGGTACCAATGACATTCTTTTCATCTAGTCTAGGTACTAATGTCCATGTTTTGTTCTTCTCAATATGTTCTATCTCTTCATTCATAGCACTAACCCATTCTTCATTTTCAAGTGCATTATTAACAGATTTAGGCTCAAAATCACAAATTAAACATCTAGTTTTCAGTGACTTACTTCTTATTCTCATTCTAGCCTTTTTGTCTCATACGATCTAGTTCTATAGATGGTGTCTTCTGAGATACTTGGGAAGTATTAGTTCATCTCTTTGTTCAACATCCTGATCATCATCTTTACCTTCATTCTGGTCTCCATCACTCGGTACATCATTTTGAGCAATTTCTTGATTTTTGATGTTTGCAGCCTGATGCTCAAGTACAATGTTCTATTGCTCAGGAGTAATACATTGTTGCTTGGGTAGAGTGTCAGGTTCTTCATTGTAGACAAACCTTTTGTATTCTTTTGGTTCTTTTCTTGTTTCCTCATCATTTTTCTTAGCAAATTCATCTATTTTGACATTTTCACTCTCAATGATTTTGTTAGAGCAGTTGTTAAGACATTTATAAGCCTTGCTTTTGGTGGAATACCCTAGAAAGATTCCTTCTTCACTTTTGGAGTCAATATTTCCATTTCTATCATCTTTCAAAATATAACATTGACTTCCAAAAAATATGAAGTAACTTACATTGGATATGTATCCATACCATAGCTCATTAGGTGTCTTTTTGGTGTCTTTCTTCAAATGAACTCTATTCAATGTGTAGATAGTAGTACTAACAACTTCCCTCTAGAATGTTTGTGTGGTGCATTTTTCTATCATCAGTGTTCTTGCACAATCAACAATGGATTTGTTCCTTCTTTCAGCAATCCCATTTTTCTATGGTGTTCTTGGTGCAAAAACCTATCTTTTAATTCCATGCTCATTACAAAAGTTAGTGAATTCATCAAAAATAAATTAAACTCCTCTATCTGATCTTAAGCATTTGAGTTCCTTACCACTTTATTTTTCTACAATGGCTTTATACCATTTAAACATATTGAATGCTTTTGATTTCTCTTTTAAGAATATAATTGTCATCATTATAGAATAATCATCTACAAATAGAATGAAGTATCGATCACCATAGTAGCTCTTAGTTCTCATGGGTCCACATAGATTAGTATGGACTAATTTTGGAATAGCATTAGATGTATGGGTTTTTCTCTTGAAAATAGACTTTGTGATTTTACCTCTTTGACAATTCTTACACATGATATGGTCGGGCTTTGACATGCTCGGTAAGCCTCTTACTTTCCTTGTATTTCTTATCTTGATCATGTTTTCAAAATTCACATGACATAGCCTTTTATGCCACAACCATATGTCTTCATTTCTAGCCATTAAACAAGTGGTGTTAATATCATGAAGATAGAATAGGCTACCTTTTGTTTGTTCTCTAGTTCTGATCAAGCTTCCTGATTCAATAAATATCTTTGCCTTTTTGTTCTGAAGTGCAACTTCATGACCTGTGTTATTCAGTTGTGAAACACTCGATAGATTATATTCATGTCCTTTCACCCATTCTTACTGATCCACCATTATAATATTCAAAAGTTTAAAAAATTTTGATGTAACAACAATCCTTACTCTCCTACCCTATCCTCCACTAGGGTCTTCAATAGGCCTCTTCTCTAGCCTAGGTATGGTTCTTAAATATCCCTAACCTTCAAGGATCCCATTGGTGCTCAAATCAATAGATTGGATTTCCTATGGACTTGCTAATCCAATGCTTGGAGACCCAAGTTATTTGGCCAACTAACAATTTACAGCCAAGGCAAAGTTGGAACTTCTGCAATTCTAGCTCTTCAAAACCAAGGCTGGTAGGCCTATACCTTGACTTATCCTTCAAGTTACAAAGATTTTTATACTAGATAAGTAA
>MU228406.1:2503191-2524334 GCA_018584345.1 Thuja plicata
TTATGTATATATATGTGTTTGAGTGGCTTTCACACCTCTTTAGGGTGAAAAGACACAACCCTTATTACAAATTATTTTGAAAAAACAATAAACTAACTAAAAAATAACTACCTAACTTTTGGATTTGGCTTTGGTAAAAATCCAAAACACCTTGTGAAAAGCTAATATTTCTGCTGAAGATAGGAAATTTGGTTTCCCAAACTGGGTCATTTTTATATTTTTAAATTTCAACCATCTTCAGCCTCTGTCGACATCATCTTTGTAGCAGGTTGAAATTCTAGCATTTTCTAAAGGCTTCGATTAGTTAGTTCTATTTATTTGTGTCATAAAGATTCCTTCCTTTTATTTTTTTAGTATGGAGAAACTTGCTTCTTGATAATGTATTAGGACTTCTAAATTCTCAAAATTTAGGGTACCACTAGTGGCTCTTTCTGAGACGTATGCTCCCTGTGAGCATAGCAAGATTCCAGCTATCTCTAGGGAAGCAGACCAAGTATCCACACTTAATCTGATGCAAAGTGAAATTGGGTGGCCCCAAGCCCCCCAAAAAATGAACACATCTTCTTTCCTCTATCAAACACATAATTTTGATCATGTAATACTTTGGATCTCCCAAATATGATGCCACCACTCTCATGGACAACATTCATTTCTTTATTAACACGCTTTGACATTTGTTTACCTTTAGAAAACTCAATAGGTGCATTGTAGTCCTTTCTAAATAGAAGAGCCCCATGCATTTGATCAACCCCAAAAGTAACTAGATTAAGCTCTTCTTCTTTGATGCCTTTATGTACATAATCTTCCCTATACTCAAGATGTTGTTTCTTTTCACAAAAAGAATTTGGAGATAACTTACAATCAGGAACTTCCTTCTTATCAAGAATTTGATCAAATAGGATACTCGGATAATTTTTAGAACTAATAATCAAAACATTCTCCTCATTATGTATGTTTGACTCCATCTCATCTTCACATGTTTGATACAACTTCTGCTCCTAGGATGAAATAATGCATGTATCACTTTCTGAATACACTTCCCCATTCACATTTTGAGTTTCATCATCTTCAAAATGATCACTAGGCTCACTATCTTTATCATGATGTTTTTGGACTTGATTTCATAGAAAATATTCTTCAAATAATGGATTCAAGGATATAGAGAATTCGGGCATATCTCCATGAGAGATTTCATTTGAAAATTCTTTGTGTTCATATGTTGTATGTTGTTTTATTTCATATTCATTATTTGATTCCTTAAATTTATCATCTTCTTCATCTAGTACCCCCTGAGTATGTACTGATCCATCAACTTTCTTTTCATGGTGCATTGAGAAAAAAATTTGACCACTCTTCTCAACATGTTTTTGATATTCCATGTCTAGTAAATATGAGATTTCTTTTGTACTGAGAAAATCTTCTTCCTCATCATCATGGTCATTGATACTTGTTTCCATGAAAATCTCAGTACATACAGATTCTTCTTCAATCTGATCCAAATTTTCTTCCTCTATGTCATCATTCTTTTCTTCCCTCAATACTTCACATATTTTCTCAAGAAAAACAAGTAGTTGAGAATCATGGTAGAGTCCTAACTCAGAAAGTTTATCCATTAATTCCCTTCCCAGAGGCCTGATATCTGAAGGTATTTCCTGATAGATGTTTATCATTCTCATGAACAAATGTAGTGCATGTTCACCTTTATATCTTTCCAAACTTAAGAATGTATCCAAAGGGGACATGTAAGATTCTTCCTCCAAAATATAATTTGGCTCTCTTTCTTGTTCATAGCACATGTTTTGTTTATAACACATGTTTTCTTCTTCACCACTGGCATCATGAAACATGTCAAGAAACCACTGCTCAAACTGTCTCCATGATGAGATGGACTGCGCAGGTAATGATTCATATTCTTCTTGTGCATTATTTTTTAATGACCATGCAAACAGCTTCATGGCATCATCTTTTGCATGGACCTCATAATTATGAAGGAATATATGAAAGGCATCCAAATGATCAAGAGCTGATTCATCATAATTTCCATAAAATTCAGGAACCCTTAGTGAAAGTTGTGAAAATAATTTATTAAAGCTGCATTGAAAATTTTTGAGATCCAAAGGCCTGGTATCCACGGGAATCAAAAATATTTTTAATAGAATTCTAAACATCATGCAATAGATCTTCTATTACTAATTAAAAGATAATTTCTCATCCCTTCTAGGTTATCTTCCTATCTCCTTCTAAGTTTTCTCCCTTAGTAGAGTCACTCACTGAAATGCTTTATTCAATAGAGTCACCACCTTCTTATTAGAAGGAAAATACTTATTATCTTCTAAGTTCTTATCTCCCAGTAGAGTCATAAATATATCACCAGAGCTTCCAGGTAGAATACTAAAATGTTTTTTTAAACATCTCCCCAGTAGAGTCACCAATCTATTGGTGCTCAAATAAATAGATTGGATTTTCTATGGACTTGCTAATCCAATGCTTGGAGACCCAAGTTATTTGGCCAACTAACAATTTACAACCAAGGAAAGGTTGGAACTTCTACAATTCTGGCTCTGCAAAACCAAGGCTGGTAGGCCTATACCTTGACTAATCCTTCAAGTTATAAGGCTTTTTATAGAAAATAAGTAGCAATTCAACCTTCTCTCTCAAGTATGGCAAGGCACTTGAAAGAAATCTAACTGAAAGGAATATATCATGAACTGTAAATTGAAATAATTTAAGTAATTGATTGAATGTTTAGTAAATGTGTATGTAATTTGAAATGAACAGATATATAAGATATCACAAAACTATAAACAATGAACTAAATAACTATAATCCAAATAAGCAAGAAAGACCAGTTCCTTAATCAACCATGGGAAATAGAGTCACTATCATTCCAATCTTATGTTCAACCTCAGAGACAGTTTTAGAAGAAAACTTATCACTTCAAAGGTGTTATAGAATGTACATGCTACCTAAAACAAATTTAGAGATATTTCAAAAGGGTAATACTTCTCATATTACAGCCCAATTGACTGAGGCCTCAATCAACATAATTTAACCATTCAAAATGAGAAAATCAATTGAAAATATAGACTATGAATCAAATCAAGAAGCATGCACATCAATCTATCACTTTGAAGAAGTTCTATTGGTTTATCCAAGGGACTAATTATAAAATGATTAATGAAACAATTGCATGTATGAAGAAAAAAGACTTATCTTTATTGATTTTTTAAAAAAATAGTACATCTAGGTCCATGTTATAGTTGTTGATGCAAAACTATCCAAATATGTGAAATTGTATTATCTTGTATTGTATTCTCTTTACATTTTACATTGTGTGTGTGTGTGTGTGTGTGTGTGTGTGTGTGTGTGTGTGTGTGTGTGTCTGTTTGAGTGGATTTCACACCTCTTTAGGGTGAAAAGACACAACCCTTATTACAAATTATTTTGAAAAAACAATAAACTAACTAAAAATTAACTACCTAACTTTCAGATTTGGCTTTGGTCAAAAATCCAAAACACCTCGTGAAAAGCTAATATTTCTGTTGGAGATAGTAAATTTGATTTCCCGAACTAGGTCATTTTTATATTTTTAAATTTCGACCATCTTCAGCCTCTGTCGGCATCATCTTTGTAGAAGGTTGAAATTCTAGCATTTTCTGAAGGCTTTGATTAGTTAGTTCTATTTATTTGTGTCATAAAGCTTCCTTCCTTTTATTTTTTTAGTATGGAGAAACTTGCTTCTTGATAATGTATTAGGAATTCTAAATTCTCAAAATTTAGGGTACTACCAGATCCCTCTATCAAGATCCCACTCAATTTCAACTTGAGTACACCAACAAGAAAATCAAACTACTTCAGCACCTAGCCATAGTGCTCTTCTTGCCCATCTTCACAAATTGATCCAAACTTATCAAGAACTCTTCCATATGGAGAGGTAGTCCACTAGATGGTTAATTGGATTCAATATAATTTCCATAAACACCCTTTACCATGGAACCCTAAACGAGTGCCAAGAACCAAGTCAAATTCACCCAAAATAGGGCTACAAGCATTAGGCCTAATCAGGTAGTTTTTGCCAAATAAATTGAAAAAAACCTTAATAAGTTGGAAAAATAATAATGGATTCTAATACCCTTTATCAAGACCCTAAATATTTTCTAGGTCTTACTTCCCAAGGTTGTCTGTACAGTGGCTCCTATAATCATGCCTAAAAATTGGGGTTTTTAAACATTTACAATGTCTGCACAAAAACTTTGTTTCTTTCCCTTCAAAACACCTCACCCAACATTATCCTCCGAGTGGGGACTCCTAGAAAAACTTTACTACCTCTCCATAATCCTTGATTGAAGAAATCAATGCTCTCAATCCCTCCAACTAGCACCACAACTTCCTGTGATCCCTAGCCATGCATCTCTGGCTTGCCTAGGGAATCACATTAAAAATAGCTGCCTTGCTTCCCAGGGACCCTCCTTCAATGAAAAATATTTACATGGATTCATCTCCCTAATCCTAAAGGCACGTGAAAACTCCACAGTGGGAAGAGGACTTATGACCCCATTTCTAGAAGTGGCTTGGTTCAGACCAGCGACTGGTTAGAAATAAAAATATTTTACAAAACTAACTAAATCAACACCAAATAGAAATATACCACCACAGAAAATCTTAAAATATTCTACCCTAACATAATCAACAGTTACAGTAGGTAATCTAATCCATGAAAATACAAAATGCTCTGAAATACAAGAACTACAACTATTTATTTGAATATACAGTCTGTACAATAGCTTAGAAAAATCAACCAACCTATTCACAAGGTCGAGGGAGGTCTTATATATTTTTCCATGGTCCTAAATTGATAGTTTGAGAAATTTGGGACCCTCCAATTCGCTAAAATACATAAGTGCAAGAAATGTTGTCAATGACAACATTGACAACTTTTGCAACTTTTGTTCTTCTTGCATAGAGCATGAAAAAACACCTCAAGAACTTAGCCAATTGCATAATTAGGCTAATTAAACATAAAATAGGCCTTATAAGCCATTACTTTTCCAATTTGACCCCTGGATGGATCATTCTCACTATTGCCCCAACATTGGCACTTTGGAACAAAAGAGCAACTTTGGACATTATAAGAAATAACATCACTAAAGACCTAACTAGACCTCCTCATCTAACTCAAAACATCGTAGGACCCTCTAGACAACAAATCTTCAGAGATGCCCACCTTCTTAAAGTTTTCTTCTACAATCCATGAGGCCTCAGATTCAGGCCTATTCTTCCACTTGATAAGGTGTTCCATGTACACCTTGTGCCTTGTAGTTTTCTTGACTCTTGAGTCTAGCATGATGTCAGCTTCCAAATATGGCTTGGGAGGTAATACAGTAGCCTCAACATCACCACTGACCCCTTGACTACTTTTACCCTTCTCATCTATCTTCCCTTTGAATTGGATCAAGTCTTGGACATTGAACACTGGAGATATGCTCAAATGTGAAGGTAGGTCTATTTTATATGCATTAGCCCCATATTTGGCTACGATCTTGCAAGTTCCCACCCTCTTCATTTGAATTTTAGTAGGGACACCCCTGTGTAACCGAGATTTGTTCAAATGAACCATCACATAGTCACCTACCTCAAACTGAATGTCTCTCCTCTTTTCATCCACTATGGCCTTGAATTTTTGGGTACTGTCTTGTATGGTCTTCTTGACTTGTTCTTGGATCTCCTTCATGGTTTGAGTGAAGTCCTCAGCATGACCACTTCTATACTTCATGCCTCCAAGATCCCTAATCTCATACACACGTCTTGGGTGAATTCCATAAACTATCTTAAATGAGCTTCTCCATGTGGTTATGTTCTTACTGTCATTGTATGCATACTCTACTTGGGGAATAACCACATCCCATGTCTGACCAGACTCCTTACTTAGGCACCTCAATAGGTTTCCCAAAACTCTATTTACAACCTTAGTTTGGCCATCTATCTAAGGATGGTAGGCTGAACCAAATGATAGATTAGTACCCAATCTAGTCCACAAAGTTCTCCAGAAATGGCTCATAAACTTCACATCCCTATCTGATACAATACTTAGGGGAAAACTATGAATTCTTACAATCTCTTTAAATAAAAAATAATCTATGTGAATAGCATCATGAATAGTCTTGCAGGGAATGAAATGTCCCATTTTTCTAAATCTGTAAACCACTACATAAATGTTGTCATATCCTTGCTTTGTTTTGGGTAGACCTACTATTAAGTCCATGCTCACACACTCCCATGACCTATTAGGGACTAGTAAAGGTTGATATAAACCTTCATTACTTATTCCTCCTTTGGCTTTCAGGCATATGGCACACTGCTTAACATACCTTGTAACATCTCTTACCAACTTTGGCCAATGGTAGAACCTTTGCAAAAGCTCCAAGGTTTTGTTCATACCAAAGTGACCACTCAAACACCCATTATGTTTCTCCTGTATGATATTCTCTCTCATGGAACCTCTTGGCACACACAACTGATTTCCCTTAAATAACAATCCATTCTACAAAGTAAAATCAGAAAACTTGTTATGGAAATGATTCTGAAAATTAACACACACCTTGTATGCTTCACCAAAATGTTCATCTGCATTGTAGAGATCTCTGAAACTATCCATTCAAATGTTATTCAACTGAACCTCTTGGACTGTCAATAATCTCCTGCTTAGTTCATCTGCAACCTTGTTCAATTGCCCTTTCTTATGCTTAATTGTAAATGTGAATGCTTGTAAATATTCCATCCATTTTAGATGTCTATTGCTTAGTTTCTCCTTAGTATTGATATAGCTAAGGGCTTGGTTGTTAGTAAACACAAAAAATTATTTTGTCAATAGATAAAGCCTCCACTTTCTAAGGGACTGAACTAAAGTATATAGTTCTAAATCATAAGAATAGTATTTCTTCTTAGCTTCATTTAATTTATCACTAAAGAAGGCTACTGGCCTACCTTCTTGACTCAATACACCCCTATTTCCATCCCACTTGCATCACACTCAATAGTAAATAGTTTCTCAAAACTAGGCAATTGTAGGATAGGTTGAGTGGCTACTTGTTTCTTCAACATCTCAAAAGCTTTCCCTGCTTATAAGGTCCACCAAAACTTAGATTTGACCCCACCCTTGATGGTTTCTAATAGATGTGCACAAGTACCACTTAAGTTTCTGATAAATTTCCTATAAAATTGGGATAAACCATGGAAAATTATTACCTCAGTGGTTATCTTAGGTGTTGGCCAGTTTAGGATAGCTGTAACTTTGTCTTGATCCATCTTCAAAGACCCTTTGGACACTACAAAACCCAAGTACACTAGTTCTTTCTTGAAGAACTCACATTTTTCAATATTGATAGCTAGCTTCTCTTCATGTAATGTTTGCAACACTTCCTCTACATGCTTGATATGCTCCTCCTTTGTCTTTCTAAATATCAGTATATCATCAAGATATACAACTAAAAACTTCCCTATGAAGTCCTTGAGAACTTCATTCATGAGCCTCATGAATGTGGTCAGAGCATTTGTGAGGCCAAATGGCATCACAAGCCATTCATATAACCCATCTATGGTCTTGAATTTCATTTTCCATTCATCTACTTCTTTCACCCTCATTTGGTGATAACCACTCTTCAAATCCAACTTGGTAAAGTACATTTCCCCTCCAAGGCAATCCATGAGATCCTCAATCCTAGGTATGGGGAACCTATTCCTTATTATAATTTTGTTTATAGCCCTTGAATCTATGCAAAGTCTCCATTTTCCTCCCTTCTTGGATGCCAACACAACTGGGAATGCACATGGGCTTATACTCTTAATGATCAAGCCTTGATCCAAGAGCTATTGTACCTATCTTTCCACTTCCAAATTTTGATAAGGGGTTAGCTTATAATCTACCTTATTAGGAAAAGATGCACCAGGGACAAAGTCTATATGATGACTTATTACTCTTCTAGGAGGTAAGCTTGCATGAGTTCCATCACTCACTATGTCTTTATACTTATCAAGTAATACTTGTATCTCTGATGGCAATGGATCCTTGGCTGGTTTCTCTTCCTCCTTAGGTCTTACCAGAATAGAATACCGTTCATTCTCATCATCCTTGAGATCCTTCACAAACTCCTTTCCACTACACAACATGATGTTAGGAGTCTTGGACTGTGGCTCCTCCTCTTCTAGCAAAGACTGAATCTTGAAAGTTCTGCCTCTTTTCTTGAAAGTGATATAATTCTCCTTTCCATCATACACTGCCCCATTGTCAAATTGCCAAGGTCTTCCTAAAAAAAAATGGCAAGTATCCATTGGTAGGATGTCACACAAGAGTTTGTCCTTATACCCTGCTATATAAAATTCAACCTATGTCTGTTCATTCACCAATACACTTTGGCCTTTGTTAAGCCATGTCACCTTATAGGGATTCACATGGGGTACTTTGGTCAACTTGAGTTTGTTAACTACTTCCTCCGAGATGATATTATCAGTGGAACTAGAGTCCACTATCACCTTACAAACTTTTCCAAGGATCTTGCATCTTATCCTAAACAAAGCCCCCAATTCTTGGGTTCATCCTTAGTCGGTTGTCTTATCAATACCCTCCTAAACATTAATTTCTCACCCATATCTGAATCTAGATGGTCAATCTTAGGTGCTTTGACACTTGTAGTGTCCTCATGAACATAGGTCACTCTCTTATCATGATTTGAAGTAGTAGGCTTGTCAGGGAATCTATATGTTGGATGGCCTAATTGACCACAATTATAACACTTCCTACTTGCAAAGTATGAGTTACTTCTACCTCCTCTTGCTCTTCTAGGACCACCTTGATTACCCCTACCTCTACTATAGCCCCCTCTTGGAGTGCTTTCAATATTATTCTCTATCATCTTGTTCTCACCTTGTGTCCTTTGCTCACTACCTCTGCCTTGGTACCCTCCTCTTTGACCCCTTTGGTCTCTTCCTCTGCCTCTATTTTTGAAGTTAGTGTCACCTTTCTTCTTGTTCTTTTCCTCTACTCTTAGGGCTAATTGATGACACCTCTAAACTATAGTTGGTTTCCATAGACTGATTTCTTCTTGGATGTTCCATTTTAATCCACCCAAATACCTAGAAACCTTGATTGATTCCTCTTCTTGTTGCTTAGACCTAAGACACAATCTTTGGAATTCCTCTATATATGAGGCCACATCCAAGTCTATTTGCTTAAAATTTTGTCCTTTCCTATGGAGTTGAATCTCATAGACCTTTAGTAGATAATTCTCCTTTAGCTTGGTCACCATTGCATTCCAATTGGCTATGGGCTACTTACCCAATATAACCCTCTCATCTTGAAGGTATTTCCACCATGTTAGGGCTGACCCTCTAAGTCTTGATTTGGAAACCTTTAGCTTTTGTGCCTTTGTCACCCCTTCACATTTGAAATGATTCTCCATTCCTTCAATCCAATCCATCACTGCTCAATGTCCATCCTTCCACTAAACAATGGTATACCTTCCATTGTCTTTCCTCCTAGGGATTTTATGGATTTTAGGAAGGGTTCTTCATTTAAGAAAGGGTCTAGTTCATGGATGAGGTCTTCTTTAGCAATCTTTCTACCCCTATCACTACTTTCTACTTACTTGTTTCTAGCTTCTACATTGTGAACTTCTTCTAGCCTTATTCTCATTCCTTCAATGGCTTCTTCAAGGAGTCTGCTATTCTCCTTTTTATCATACACCTCTTTACCTAGCTCTATAGTATTCATCATTCTTGACTCTCCTACTGATTCACCAGTAGCTATGGACATACACTAACTTCCCAAGTCTTTAACTTGCTTTGATACCAATCTGATGTAAAAACAAGCCTTTCTCTCCTACCATATCCTCCACTAGGGTCTTCAATAGGAATCTTCTCTAGCCTAATTAGGGTTCTTAACTAACCCTAACCTTCAAGGATCCATCTCTCAAGTTCCCACTCAATTTCAGCTTGAGTACACCAACAAGAAAATCAAACTACTTCAACACCTAGCCATAGTGCTCTTCTTTCCCATCTTCACAAATTGATCCAAACTTCTCAAGAACTCTTCCATATGGAGAGGTAGTACACTATATGGTTAAGTAGATCCAATCCAATTTCCACAAACACCCTTTACCATGGAACCCTAAATGAGTGCCAAGAACCAAGTCAAATTCACCCAAAACAAGACTACAAGCATTAGGCCTAATCAAGCAGTTTTTCCCAAATCACTTGAAAAAATCCTTAACAAGTTGGGAAAATAATAATGGATTCTAATACCCTTTATCAAGACCCTAAATATTTTCTAGGTCTTACTTCCCAATTTTTTCCGTATAGTGGCTCCTATAATCATGCCTAAAAATTAGAGTTTTCAAGCATTTACACTGTCTGCACAAAAGATTTATTTATTTCCCTTAAAAACACCTCACCCAACCTTCTCCTCTGAGTTTGGACTCCTCAACAAGCTCTATTACCTCTCTAAAAACCATAATTGAAGCAATCAATTCTTTCAATCCCTCCAACTAGCTCTACAACTTCCTGTGATCCCTAGCTATGCATCTCTGGCTCACCTAGGGAATCACATTAAAAATAGCTTCCTTACTTCCTAGGACCCCTCCTTCATTGTAAAATATTTACATGGATTCATCTCCCTAATCCCAAAGGCCCATGCAAACTCCACAGTGGGAAGAGGACTTATGACCTCATTTCTAGAAGTGGCTTGGTTCAGACCAGCGACTGGTTAGAATCAAAAGAATTTACAAAACTAACAAAATCAACACCAAATAGAAATATACCACCACAAAGAATCTTAAAACATGCTAACCTAACATTATCAAGAGTTATAGTAGGTAATCTAATCAGTAAAAATACAAAATGCTCAGAAATACAAGAACTGCAATTGTTTCTTTGATTATACAGTCCGTACAATAGCCTAGCCAGGGCAACCAACCTATCCACAAGGTCTAGGGAGGTATTTTATAGGTTTACATGGTCTTAAACTGATAGTTTCAGACATTTAGGACCCTTTAATTCTCTAAAAGACATAATTGCAAGAAATGTTGTCAATGTTGTCAATGACAAGATTGACAACTTTTGCAACTTTTGTGCTTCTTCCATAGAACATGAAAAAACACCTCAAGAACTTATAAAATTGCATAGTTAGGCTAATTAAACATCAAATAGGCCTTATAAGCCCTTACTTTTTGAATTTGAACCCTAGATGGATCATTCTCACTATTGCCCCAACATTGGCACTTTGGAACAAAAGAGCAACTTTGGACATTATAAGAAATAACATCACTAAAGACCTAACTAGACCTCCTCATCTAACTCACAACATCCTAGGACCCTCCTAGTCCTTTTATTTCACTATTGGTGTGGCTAGGACCACTACAAGCCAAAAACACTTAGAAGCACTAGGTTACATTCTAGCCCTAGACCTAGGTGCTCATGCACCACTTTTATTTATCTCCATTCATGTGGTGAGTGAAGCCACTATCTATAATCTAGACATTATTCTTACTAACCTTAGATATGAGTACAATCTCAACATACCTTTCCTTTTTGTATGAATCATCCTTCATGGCAACAAATACCATCTTAATGTCTTCATCAGATTTAGTGTCAATATCTCTAGCTTTGTTCTCATCTAGGTAACAATCTTTCTTCCCTTTGTCCTTGTAGTCTTGGGTATCTCTTCTGGCAGATTGTCAGTTTCTTTGGTAGTCTCTATTATCACCTCTTTCAAACTTTTTTTCATATGATCTGTCACTATTTCTATCTTCTTTTCTTTTGTTAGGATATCTAGCAGCAAAGTGTCCAATATCTTTACAATTAAAACATACCAATGGTAATTTACCTTTGTATCTACCTTTTCCTCTTAACAATCTTCTAGCCATTAGTGCTTCAATCTCATCAAGTTCTTGGTCATCACTATCACTTTCACTATCATATCTCATAGTGTATTTATGACTTGAATTACTTATGTTCAAACAAGATTTAAATGCAGACTCAATAGATGGAAAGACACTATTGTCAAAGTTATTCATCTCAAATTAAATAATTCTACCAACCAAACTATCTAGAGTGACATTGTTGTTTGCTACTGCTCTCATTTATTTTATAGAAGATACTCTAATATCGTAAAAAAGCAGTAAGGTTCTTAGGATTTTACTTACCACTGTTTCTTCTTCAAGTACAGCTCCAACTCCTTGGATAGAATTGACTAGGTCTTTGATTGTGTAGTTGTACTGAGTGATATTTTCTCCTTCACTCATTCTTAGGTCATCAAATTTACCTCTTAGGCTTTCTCCCTTAGCTCTTAGTACATTTGCATCTCCTCCATGTACTAGCTTCACTTTGTCCCACATTTTATTTGCAGAGATGCATGTTTTTACATCTTCAAATTCAGCATCAGAGAGTGAGGAAGCAAGTTCTATCATCATAGAATTGTGCTCATGCTTTTCTATCAATTGATCAAGTGTGTGAGGTCCTATAGGAAACACATATTCAGTATCCAAGTATTGAGTAACATCATTTCCAATACCTGATAGGTGAACTCTTATCCTGCTTTTCCATGATTGAAATTTGTCCTTGTTCAACTTAGGCACATCCCGTTTTCTCATCTTGTGATCTTTTTCTTAGGTCTTGAAACCTTCCTTCTAAGAACAGAAGCTGTGTTACCAATTGTTAGAATAACTGAGAGGGGGGTGAATTGGTGGCCTCAAAAATTAATCCATAATCAACCAAAAAAATTTATATCTCAAATATAAACCTCTACTTATCTTCAGTCCTATAAGATGTACGCCTTGAAATAATCTTATCAAATAACTACTACCTAGAGTTCACTGTTAAACCTTATTCTTAAGCTTTACCAAATAGCAGTCTAGCCTTTACGAAAATATAGTAAATAACTTAGTGTTTACTGATCAATCCTATTTTAGTAATGTGTAAAGAAAAAAATCAAAGAAATGAATCATAAACACATTTGACATATGGATTTTTAACGTGTAAACCCTGTTAAGGGAAAAAACCACTTGGGACCGGTAACCCAAAATTTTCACTTTTCTCAAGTGAGCTCGGTGAAGAGCCAACCCTCTTAAAGGTTACAAACACATTGTTAAGTGCGACCTTGTTAGAGGATTTATCACTAACACTTTATCACTTGATATCTTGCATTCACTATTCTATCTTCATGATAAACCTTTTGATACTCCTTGGGATGTATCTCAATATATAAAGGATAGTGAGATCGTGTTTGGTTAAGAGACTTTCTGATCCAATGGTTAAACTACAATAGTATATGATCTATTCATAAATACAATTTAGACTTGCATATGTTCAGATCTATTGTAAGATCATAATAACTTTCTTATCAATGTTTCCCCTCAATACCTTTGCTCCACTTCTTTCTACTCGGTGATGTTGTGCTTCACTATTGCTTGGTGTCCACAGAAATATTTAGCTCTGTTCTTTAACTTGTTTGATTAGGACTGTATGAAGTCTTCTTCACCAGTATTCTCTTCAACATCTTCTTCTCTCTTCACCCCTTATTCATAATGAATTAGCTTGTCTCTCTTATAGACATAATTTCACCATTTTGAAGTCCTTGACTTTCTTGTCCTTTGCATGATGTGAAATTCTCACCATTTTTTCTTTAAATCATACTTTAGTTTTATCTCGTGGATTTCTTCTTGAAAACTAGAATAAAACATCTTTAAAACTCTAGCTTATCTTTGGCTTTTAACTTGTCGATGAAAACGATGTGATCAACCAGTTAACTCCATATTTAGCTCCTTCCACCTTAGTCTTTTTTCATTTATGAACTTCATTTTTTTTTGTTTTTAACTCCTTGTTAGATCGGTCTTGAATTCAGTTTTCCTCAGGCATCTTTGTCCGTCAAGGTTGTCTGTCCTTTAGGGTTGTCTATCCGTTGGGAAATACTATGACTTTTATTTCCGCTCGGGTATCACTATGGTTCTGCTCATCGGTAATACTTGCTTTGGTTTCTTGCTCGGGTATCACTGTGACTTGTCTCTCAGGTTTCTCTATTTGTCGGTGTGCACTGTCTATTGGTGTTTGTTGTCACTTGGTGAATACTAAACTTTTATGCAATAGTGATAGCATAACCTTTATCTCTCTAGTTATTTGCAGTCTTTGACACTATGTATATAACCATTCAGATTATATCAAGTTGAAATAAATGACAATACAATACATTAAGTGATTTAATGTCTTCCATTAACTTTCTCCAGCTCAGTGATCATCAACTTAACATCTTCAAACATTCAATCAGTTATGGTTCATCACAACTTTCAACTAAGCAACAAAGCCACTTTTTGCACCAACCGAGATTGTATTGCCAAATGGAATCCAAGTTGAATATCCCAGAACTAAACCTCATGCTTGTAGACCTTCCCAAGATAGTCCTTATGCAATTCATAGATCTTTTCCATCTCTCTGATATCAGAGATATCACTCTCCAAAAATCGCTGCCCAATTTGGCTTATTGCACCTTGTTAACACTTCTATCTAACATGCGTTGAAATGTTCTTGATGCTACGCAAGAAAAAAAAAGGTATGCACTACCGTTTACCAGGCCAATCGGAGCTAATGGAGCTGACGCTTTGGTCCCATGATGAATGGTTTAAAGGATTCACTGTTGAAAAACTTTCAACTGAGAAACAATGCAACTTTTTGCACCAACTGAGATTATGTTTCCAAATGGAATTTGATTGGAATCTCCTAGAACTGAGCCACATGATTGTAGGCCTTCCCAATACAGACCTTGTGCAATTCACAGATCTTTGATATCTCTCACGAGGTCCAAGATATGGCTCTCCAAAAATTGTTGCCCAATTTGGCTTAGTGCACCTTGGAAATACTTCAGTCTGACATGCGCTGGAACGTTCTTGATGTTATGAAAGCAAAAAAGTTATCCACTAGAATTTACCTAGCCAACTGGAGTGGATGGAGCTAACAGTTTGGTCCCACCACAAATGGTTTGAAAGATGCACCATTGAGAAACTTTCACCTGAGAAACAATGCAACTTTTTGCACCAACCGAGATCAGGTCACCAAATGGAATAGGAGTGGAATCTCCTAGAACTGAGACATGTACTTGTAGACATTCCCAAGATGGTCCTCATGCACTTCATAGATCTTTGATATCTTTCATGAGGTCCAATATATCACTCTCCAAAAATTGCTTCCCAATTTGGATTAGTGCACCTTGGGAATACTTCGGTCTGACATGCATTTGAACATTCTTAATGCTACACGATCAAAAAACTTATCCACTAGCATTTACCCGGCCAACCGTAGCCAATGGAGTTGATGGTTTTCTCCCACAATGAACGGTTCTTGATGATCCCAAATTGTTAGTGGTATGTTTGAAATTTTAACTGTGAATTATTTTTAATTGTTAGTGGTATGCTCTCGAATTATACACTCTACTAAAATTCAATTATTTTTAATCTTCAACCACTCCTCCCAACAACACAAAAAAATAAAAAATTTTAAGTCTTCTAACAACCAATATCCATTACCATACACAACACATGTTCCGTGCCTCAATACAGTTATATGAATACAACATATTATGAATAAATGTATCAATGTTATCAAAAGTCTGACATATAGAATTACTCAAAACCATAGATACACAACTATATATCCAAAATAAGTGTCATTTTTTATCGTAAAGTGTATAATTTTAATGCATGGTACTCAATGAAATATACATTCCAATCCCTTCATTCAGAAGGCACAAGAAAAGTTAATAGAGAAAAAAGAATCTTATAGGTTGAAAAAAAGATTATGAATGTATAAGTGAGTAAACGAACCAAAGAACATGAGTTACACTTACCTACTAAAGTGTGTCTAAAGGGTCATCTCTTTGCTTGAGGGTATTCAATATTTCTTCATGATCAGTAGTACTAATAGTCCAAATTTGTTTTTTCTTTGGTTTTCCTTGATGTTTGAACAACTTAACATTCACTCCTATAACAAGGTGTGAATACATGAGAATGGTTTTGTGCTTCTCGTAGTCTTCAAACACAGGAATGACATTAGTTCTAATCATGTATATGTGCAACCATGCTGCCGCAATAATCAAAACTATCTCATATTATTCCCAACTCAACCAACCAAAATAATCTGCACACCGCTGAATCAAGAGCCCCCCTGTGACAATGTTGAAGTACACCAATCAACAATAGAATAAGCATTAAGGAGTTCTATACCTGAAATCCTCAATTGTTCTTTAATTGGAGCTCTCTTTACACATGAACCTACTCCATCATGCTCCCATTTTCCATGACCAACCTAAAAAAATCCAAATATGAGGTACACCTCTCTCTACATGCATTCTACATAACCAATAAAAACATACGAGCATTTTTTAATTGACCTGTGTAGTTATCTGACCAGATGAGATGTCTATCCATAGCAATATGATTTTCCCACACCGACTCAAAATAATTCTCAAATAAATTTTGGACATATTCGTGAGAGTGAGATCTACCATCGCTCATATAAAAATGGTATTCTTTGATTATCTTTCAGTCATCTTCTATACTATCAGGGGAATATTTATATGTTATGTGCACAAAAATAGCTACATGAATAGAATTTTAATATTGAGATTGAAACTCATTTTGGGGCTGTAATGAATAGTTCTTTGCAAATTCAACAATCAATATAATAGTGCCAATCGGGAAAGTGTCCTTACAAATCCTGAATTGTCGATCCAACCACTGAGACCTATGACTATGCCTTGCATACTTGTAAAAAAGATTCTTCCTGAAATCTGAAATAAAATCAGCTACATTGCATTCTTTTGTAACCAACTCACATCTAGAGCCTTCACCTCTACTTTTCAATGTATATTTAACAGTTTCATATACCTTTTTATTGACAATTGTCTTTCCTAAATTATGTTCGCAACCCTCATGAAAACATGAAAAAAACTTCACTAGCCCTCCACACTCTGAGCACTTGTCATTTAAGAAATCTTTTCTATAAAAGAAACATCCATCATCTCGAGGACATAAAAATGATCTAGCAAGTCTCTTGATGATTTTGGAAGAGAACTTGCACCACACTCCTCCAACATTTTACTAGTATGCAAAGTGAAATGAATGGATCATAAAAATTTATGGTGCATTGAAAAATCCACATGATATTTGCAACAACAAGTATTTTGAATATTAAGAGGCACACAAAAGAAAGGCTTGAATGCTTCAAAAGCTCTTTGTGATAATTGTAATGTTGGATGTGTCTCACAAATTTTTTTTAAAAACTTTGTTTGACTCACCTCCAAATAATGTTTTGGATACGAGGTGCGGTCTCAAATGCCAATTCTCAACTTCAAGACATCCTTTGAACATTTGGTGACACTCTTGAGTTAGATTTACAAAATAGTTTAATTTGATCCTTCACACCATTGCTAAGCTTCTTATCACAACATTGAAGTCTCACATCATAAGCCCATGTATCATTTTGAAGACGATCATCAAGTCTTTCTCTTCTTGCAAATGCTCTATCCAATTTTTTACGAATTAGGTTCAAGTTATCACAAGTTTGTCTCTTCAAACGAGTCTTTCTCAAATGATGAATTACTAAGGAGGTTGTAATAACCCTCCTAGTGGATCTCTTTTCTTTTTCTTTGGTAGTGTTCCCAATGGAATTGAGAGCACTAAAAATATTTCTCACAATAATAGAATTCCTCTCCTTTTTCTTGTTCACACTAATCTTCAATTTCACTAGTATAGGTCTTATCTTTTTCATCTTTAACAACTATACAAACATTTGACATTTCTCAACCAATGTCTTGTGGCTAAAAATTTGATCAAAAGTTTTTAAACCCATAACCAAATGGCTCTTTTTGATCTCTTGCCATCGAAATTTGTTATTATGTTCTCATCAATTTCAAGCAGCTATTTTGTTGTTCTTCAAGGTCTCAAATTTGAAGTTTGTCTTTCTGCCTCACAAGGGACTTCATTTCTCATATAATTTGGAGATGTGTAACGATGATTTGGTTCTTTTGCACCATTATCATTTTCAATTCCTTCATATTCTCTTAGTGGATTGTCATTGCGAATTTCCACACTTCCATTGTCCACATCTATATGTTATTTTTCAAATCCTACATTTTCATCTTCAATCCATACATTCTCATTTTCAATATTATTGTCATAAATCATTTCAAATTCATGTTCTTCTTCACTTGAAACCACATTTAAGGGTGGGCCTATGCCCTCATCTTCATTAATATTTAACATACCTTGTCTCTTGTTCCGATGGGAAACCCTATCAATTTCTCTACACACTTCAATCTCTTCATTTGTGAACTTTCTCTTCCGCTTATGCTTTTAACGAATACTACTACCCATGGTGAGACCAAAAAGGTGATGCAAAAACCTTTAATAATATAGAAATTCCAACAAAAATGGTGTAAAAAGTAATTTGTTCTCTTCCACTACTGCAATCTTGTGATATTCGCAGCAAAAAGTGTAGTTCTCGGAGTGAGGGACCCAGAGAATATTTTTTTTAACTTTCTCAAACTTACAAACTTTAACTTTTTCCTTTTCATCCTATTTTGAATACTAATTTTACTTTTTCATAACTATTATAAATTTTATTTTTATAATCTCTCTCTCTCTCTCTCTCTCTCTCTCTCAGGTATTATAGCTATAATATAAACTTTAATAAATATTTAATACTAATATTATGTACTGTTATACAATAGAGAAATAAATAATAATAATATAATACTAATATAAATAATTTTATAATACTAATTTGATAATACTAATGCTAATGAAATTTATTATATATAACGTAAAAAACTAAATTCTTAAAATTGAAAAAATTAGGTGAGATATATCGGATATCTGAAAGTATCGAATATCTGATAATATCAGATATTCGATATGTTTTCAGATATCCAATTAGCCTTTGTTTTTGCCTTGGATTTTGGCTTTGCAATGCCAAACGCGGATGGTCAACCCAAAAGATCTATTCACCATATTTCCTCTGATCTTCAGACTTTGACCATGTAGTTGATGACCTTTTTTCACCTGAAATTGAAGAAACAAAAAGGGTTTCTTAAAGAAATTATCAGCTTTCCCTCAATATAATTGCTGTCAAATTTTGAGTTCAGTAAGTAATTATTACTTATTTTCTAATTGAGTTATCTCTTAAGTCTTAATTGACAGATTGATTGAAAAAAACTATAAATTTCAAACGGTTTAACCTTTTTTAAATCTGAAACATGCGTCACATTCTATGCTTCGCCTACTATAACAAAACAAAAAATTTCAATTTTGTAAAGTTTAAAATTAGTTAAGGTGGTCAGACATGAGAGTTGTTTTATTCTAAATAAGTTGTAGAAGAAAATTCATAATTAATTATTTATTTGGGATAAAATTATATAAAAATATATGTCACATCCGGGGATGAGTCTACTACTTATATCTATAATATTGTGAAAATATATCATCATTTGATTATGATTAAGGCGGTCAGACATACACATATTTGTTTTTTATCCTTTTCCTAAAATTTTTGTACTACTGCATTGAAATCTAAAGTTTTCAACAATTAGGTTAATTTTTTTTCAGATAAGGGCTAGTAGTTTAGAAACTACATTCAATATCCTACAAGTTCTGTTCTTACAACTTTTCATATAAAGTTGATAAGATGTTCAACTTTTTACGTCAAGTTGACTAACCCCGATTTTCTTATTTTTCATTGCCACTTAAGGCCATAGCTTAGCATACCATGATCGTGCACATACCCTAGGGAGGTTCACATAACATCATCACGATGTTAAAAGGTGTTTCTAAGTTTCAATCGGAGATGATAGAATTAATCTCCAAAAGTAGATGTTTGGTCACCCATGTTGAACATGGTCATAATACAATACATATTCAATGAGGGGAACTACTTTGATTATAGAGTGGTAGCTATGGGTTTCTTCATTGATGCATTTCAAACTTGGTTTGAAGTTCAATACTTTCCTTATGAGGCATGTGCTACCATCACTCAAGATCTCCCCACATATGGACAAGGTTGTTCAGCCCCCCATACTCATTCATGATGATCAGTTACAAATTAAGAGGCAATTATTACCTAGAGGTTTAAGGATTTTAGTAGGGATTATTTCCCTAGTTTTTATGAAAAGAAAATTGATAAACTTTCCTTTTTTTTTTCTTTCTCTATTTCTACGAAGCTACACTCTTTCAAGGAATCCATGCGAGGGGATCTTATATAGACCGAGCCTGATAATTATGAAGAATTCAAGTATAACACTACTCTTTTTCCTATTCTCCAAGTGTGCCATATGGATGATTATGTTCAACGGATGAAAGGCTATGATCCTGAATTATCTGACAAATTTGTAAAGTTTTATGAAAAAGACAAAGTGACCATTAGAGGCTTCTCTTTTGTGGTCTCTTTTGAGTCTATAGCTATTGGGACTGCTCTATAAGGGACAACTCTTCCCAGAAAATCTAAATCTAATTACAAGAAAGTTTTCAATAAATTCCTTGGTCATCGAGAAAAATTCCTTATATATTGAAGGAATTCAACCATGAAGATCTCTTGAGAGAATGGAAGGACGTGACTGTACTTCTTATCAAATTCATCATGCAAGGTTGATTTAAACGTTTCCACTCTCATCTCTTCCTTATGCTTAATCACTTTAGGCATGACATAAAAAAAATTTCCCTTTCTAGATTTTGTCATCGTTGTGCCAATCTATTGTCAAATTTCAAATCCATGTGGGATGCTTTGCACCATGGTCTAATTTTTTTCATGTGTAATTTTCATTTGTCTCTTACCCCAAAATATGACCCTCAATCTTCCCCTATCATTGTTGATCTCTCTAATCAGAAAGATAGTAAATGGGCTTCCCCTTTTACAACTATCACCCCACTTTCTAGTTTGACTAGGATTATCCCCCAAAGGAGGGGTATAATGAAAAATTTAGGCAAAGGAAAAATCATTGAGGAAACTACCATTGTCTTCAAAGAATCTTTCTCTTCTTTGTCCACCGAGTTGAAGTGGACCCCTGAAAAATACCACCCTCAAGAATGTTTATCAAACTCAAAACCCCCTTCCCC
>MU228406.1:2532091-2548272 GCA_018584345.1 Thuja plicata
TTGGAGCAAGTTGGTGAATTTGTCTTTGGACTATTGAAGGGCTCTCTCTCTCTCTCTCTCTCTCTGTGTGTGTGTGTGTGTGTGTGTGTGTGTGTGTGTGTGATTTGTCAAATCTCTTCCATTGCATACTATCTAGGATTCTTTCCTTCTCTTTTTCATTTTACTTTATGTTTCTAACATGGTATTAGATCTAGTTTAGTCCTTGTTTTTAAGTGTGCATGCAAGTATAGTTGAAAGACATCTCCGTCGAGGAGAAGAAATTAGGTTTTTTTTGTTGATATATCTCTTTGTTTGTAGATTTAGTTTTTTTTTCTAGATCTAACATTGTTTATATTTTCTTTGCTTCTCTTTTCTGGTTTTTCCCTCTGTCGGGCAACCGCAAGGGAAAGATTTCAGTTTTTCATGTTCTAATCATTATCATTAAATCAGTTTTCAAATATATTTCTAACGTGTAGGTTATTACATATTTATATTTTTGTTTGTTGCGGTATTTTTCATTTCACTATATCTATTTAAAATTTAATCTTATTGCATGTAGGGTTTGTTTTTTAACACCGTTCTTGCTGGATCGGTGGTTGTTTTGTGTCTACTCTCTAGTTTTTTTTGTCTTTGGATATATATATCTGCATGTTTATCGGTGTTTATCTGATTTCTAACCTTTTTCATCTTAGTTTATTCATTTATATATCTCTGTTGCAGGTTTGTTTTCTCTATTTCTAATATTATTGTATTTTGTATATTATTTGTAGATTTAATTAATCTTATCTTAATCCATACCTGTTTAGTCTCTGCTTCATCTTAGCTCAACTTTCATCCTTTCATATCTCTCACAACACTATTTACTCTTTGTCTTTTCTCCCTTGTTCACAGGAGAGCAAGGTGGAGCACAGGCATTATGCAGTTAAAATTCTCCCCCTTGCTGTGTAGCAGACCTCTCTCTTTCTTTCCCTCCTTTGTGAAATCTCCTTCTCTCTCCCTAGTGTAACTAGTAGCATTATATTGCATTTGTCTCAAACATTTTTTAAAAGCAGTCACCTGCATCTCCCCTCTCCATGCAGGAATCTGCCCCCTCCTTTTTAACACAGCCTTGTTTCTATTATACTCCCCTTATCTTGTTGCCTTACCTTCTCTATCTTAGCAGCTTCCATGCAGCCTCAGGAGCTCTCTCAGCCTTGTCTCATTATTTTGATTTCTTTTTGGCTTTCCATCCTTCTTGTGCAACATTTCACCAAGGAAATGTTTATTCTGTAGTAGCATTTCTTTCATTGTTGTTTGTCTGGTTTGACAACATTTTATTATTATTCTTTTTTTTTTGTTTTGCAAGTTATTTTTCTATATTTTATTGTATTCATTCCCTTACGTTTCTATGCAGGTTATCATTATTTAACTACAGATATTCAATTACTATTCAGCATTCATTATTCTAACCTCTTTTGCAGGAGGAATCTAATTTTTAATCTGGTTTGTTGCAGTCCATAATCATTGTTTTTTTTATATCATTGCAAGCTTATTACTATTATTCTATCTTTGAATCATTTATTAATTTGGTCAAATCTTGATTTTCATTAAAAAAGTTTAAACGTCAAAACATTTTTCCTGCTCAATATTACTTCAAATCGCTTCACTTTTGGGTTCTTTATTTCAATACAAACCAAATTCTATTGTTGGTTCATTAATTCTTCATAATCAAAATTTGTTTCGCAATTTAAATTAAAAATTTAATTTTTTTTAATATCTTAATTTAACCATCTAATTGTAAGTTTCATTAAAGTTAAATTTATATTTCTTGATCTTAATCATTATATTTCCATTGTAATTCATCATATTTAAATATTAATTTGAATGTTTTGCATATTAATCATGTCTACTCTAATTCTGGAAATTAAACTAAATAGTTCTAATTATCACCAGTGGAAAACTCATGTTTCCTTTCTATTCTGGTTTAAAAATTTACTTGAAGTTGCTACAGATTCTTCTATTGAACTAGCTACCTCGAGTTCACAAGAAAAAATAGATGCATCGAAAACTAAGAACGAAGAAGCTCCTGGTTTGATTTGTCTCTCAATATTTCTGGATCTTTATGTCTTAATTGGATATTGTACTAACTCTCATCAAGCGTGGGACATTCTATAGTAGACGTATGACAACTCATCTAAATCCCATAAGGTTCAACTCCAAGACAAATTGGAGGACTTGAGGTATATTGATTCTAAAACTATGGATGAATTTTAACTCAATTTTGATGCAATTAAAACTCAACTAAGTGGTGTTATTGTTAGTTTAAGTGATATTAGATTAATTACTATTATTCTTAAAAAATGCCTTTCTAAAGAGTTTCAACAATTTATCACTAATATTCATTCTCAATTAGCTATTCCTTTGTTAGCAAATCAATTAACTTATGTTATGTTTCAAACACTTTTACGTCAAGAAGAGGCTAAGTTAATTCAATTTGGATCTATCAAAACTAATGAACATGCTTTCATGTCTAGATCTCATAATAATAGATCAAATAATCATAACCATAATAATGGTTATCATAACAATTCTAATATACCTCATTGTAATTATTGTGGGAAAGATAGTCATGTGATCAATACTTGTTTTAAGAAACTTAAACATGAGAAATCATCTAATCCTAATACTCCTAAATCTCATAATAATAACACTCATCATGCTTTTACTATTCGGTATGGGATGCCTACTACTCATTATGATGATAATACTATTTGGGATGAACCATATGATGATGGCTACTCTTGGAATAACCCTCTTGATTACTATATTCCTACTCAAAGTGATTATATGCTCTCTTCTTATGATGAAATGCAATTTGATGATCCTTTCTCTCATGTTGATGATATTCTTGAACAAGAAGAGGAAATTATCTCTAACTTTATCAATGTTACTTTGCAAGATATGTGCATTACTCAACATTAAATTCAAAATGATGGTACTAATCCTATGATTGTGTTGGAGGTTAATGATGGTAGCTCTCCTCCTCTTGATGTTTCATATTATGATGAATATGTTACAGATTTGTTAAATATGCAACTGAAGATTGCATTCTTGATTATATGATTAATGATTCACAATATGATTTTACTTTCCAAAGTGTTACTGATTCAACACTAGGAAATCCCAATGATGGGCGCTCTACTAGTGGTTCTTTCCTCATTAATGGCTTAGGTTTTGATCATGTTCCACCTCTATTTTTTACAAGAAATGAATATACATAATGCATAAATGCACCTCAAGAATTTCAATGGTCACTTAAATATTTGGGCCCCCCTCCGCAAGCAATTACATCTTTGTATTATCAAAGTGTTATCCACTTAGCAAACATTCCTATGTACCATTCAAGCTCTACTAATCTGGTTGAAGAAATACATGATGATCAAGCTACTGACAATCTACTGAAGACTCTTTCAAAAGAAAAATCTCAAAATTCCTATAAACATTTGGGTGTGATACCTATTGATCTGATCTCCCCAAGAAAATATTAAAGGGGTATGTTAGAATTATAATCTTCCCTTGGTATTTTATAAACCAAGGTCCTGTCTCATATTTGTAATTCCTTTAATAAGGAAATTAGATATTCCTCCCTAAGAGGATTCCTACACATGGCACACACCAAATTTGAATGTGGCACATATAGATTATGGGAATTACATTCAAACTCCTCCATGCATCTCTACTTAAGAGATGGTTCTCACACACTTTTGAGGGTTATCATAGGGGTTCTAAGTTTGATTTCTTCTCTCTTCTCTCATTCTCACTCTCACAATTTTATAATGGTCTTAGTGCTCTCATTCCTTAGGATTTGAGCCATATTCATATTATTCACAAGGGGTTTTTTCTTGTTTTTTCCCCTTTCAAATCCTTGTGTTCTTGTCTTGGTTCTTGGAGCAAGTTGGTGAATTTGTGCTTGAATTGTTGAAGGGAAATCTCTTTCTCTCTCTTTGTGATTTGGTAAATCTCTTCCATTGCATACTCTCTTGGATTCTTTCCTTCTCTTTTTCATTTTACTTTACGTTTCTAACAACCTTCAACTTACTCAGGATGCATCTTAAAAACCATCAGCTGAAATCACAAAACCTAAATACACAAGTTCTTCTTTCATGAAAGAACACTTTTTCAAATTTATCAGCAACTTTTCCTCTTTCAATCTCTGCAAAACTTGTCTTATATACATCAAATTCTCTTCTCTGGTCTTAGTGAACATCATAATATCATCCAAGTATAGAATTACACATTTATTCAAAAATTTCTTCAAAACATCATTCATAAACCTCATAAATGTACTCAATGCATTAGTTAAAGCAAAGGGCATAACTAACCACTCATGTATAAACCTTCTTTTTCATGAAAGAAGTCTTCCATTCATCACCTTCTCTGATTCTGATCTGATGATATCCACTCTTCAAATTAATTTTTGTAACATATTTAGCTCCACTCAAACAATCCATTATATCATCCATCCTCGGTATAGGAAATCTATAATTAATTGTTATCTTGTTGATTTCTCTTGAATCAGTGCACATTCACCATTATCCATTCTTCTTAGGAGCTAACATAGTTGGTAATGCACATGGACTCAAACTTTCTCTGATCAAACCCTTGTTCAAAAAATCATGAACTTGTTGGTTGAGTTCTTCATTCTCATTTGGCATCAATCGGTGTGGTGCCTTGTTTGGAAAACTAGCTCTAGGAATCAGATCCATACAATGACTAATATCTCTCATTGGTGACAAACCATCAATTACATAATCTAAAATGATATCCTTGTACTCGGTGAGAAATTTATCAAATTCTTCGGGAACTTTATCTTTTGTGTTCTTACTCGATTTGTTAGGAATCAAAGCATAAAAAATATCATTCCTTTTCAAATCCTTAACAAACTCTCTACCTTCCATCAGACAAACTTTCACAGATGTACATATCCCACCAACAGATTCTTCAACCAAAGGTAACAAGATTTTCTTCTTACCATTAAACCAAATAGTAGATTTGTTCACTCTTCCATCATGTATAGTATGTCTATCATATTTCCAAGGTCTACCCAACAAAATATGACAATATTCCATAGGCATAATATCAAACAACGCCTTATCATAATACTTTCCAATTTTCAGATTCATAAAACATTGTTCATTCACCATTAGTGTATGCTCATCCTTGATTCATGAAATCTGATAGGGCTTTGAGTGCTTCATTCTTTCCAAATACAAATTTGTGACCATCTCCTATGATGCTAGATTCTTCGAGCTTCCAATATCAAAAATTACCTTCCAAACTTTATCTGCAACTCTACATTTGGCCTTGAACAAACTTTTCCTTAGAGTATCTTTCTTATTTTTCTCACTCCATAATATTCTTTAGACCATTAGGTTTCCTTCCTTCTCAAGTTCATTCGGTAACTCTTCTTGCACCAAATCATTTCTTCTACTACTGACTTTCTTGCTTGCATGTGTACACTCAAAAGATCTATGTCCTTCTTCACCATAATTATAACAAGTTCCTTGGAACCAACTTCTTCTATAACCACCTCAGGAATAGTTTCTTCTTCCTCAGAATGAACTTCCACCTTTCCACTCGGTCTTTCCTTTGTCTTGAGGTGTGTCTTGACTTGTCTTGTCTAGATTAGATCTATTTTTTTCACCATGGGATCTACCTCTTCCTCATTCTCTTTGTTCATATCTTTTGTTCAATTTCTCCTCGTTTTTTAGGGAAAACTTATATGCCTCTTCAATACTCTCCATCTTTACCAAGATGATCTCATCTTGTATAGAACTTCTTAATCTATTCAAATATATTTCTATTATTTCCACCTCATCTTCAGCATATCTAGATCTGATGTCCAATCTATGAAATTCCTTGATGTAATCTTTTACTAAGCTATCTTTCTGCTTTAAACTTTGCATTCTCCTAACATGAATAATCTAGTAATCACAAGGTAGAAACTTGCCTTTGAACTTGTTTATCATCTTATCCCATACCTTGATCTTGTCTTTAACCTTCTTCTTTCTGAACTAATTGCAGATGCTTCCACCACAAGGATGCATGACCTTTCAACTTTGTACTTGCAATATTCACCTTTTTCTCCTCTAATACATTCTCATACTCAAAGTACTTATCCATTTTGATTATCGAGTCTATCAACTCATTCAAATCTAACTTTCCACTATACTCGGGAGGATTAAACTGAGGTGTGGTCTTAAAGCTTGTCAATGCTTGTAGGAATCTCTCTTCTTCATGATCCATCACAAGTGCAGGTGCGGCTTATCCTTGCACTTTTTCAGCTTCATCATCACTAACACCTTCAAGATGTCTTCCTCTACACTAGGCTGTCTCAACAACTTATAACCTTACAGTAATTTGTCTTAGCATATCAGCTAGACCTAGATCTTCATTTCCTCTCCCACAAACCATCTTGAAACCCTCTAGAATTATAGGTTAGATTAAAATCAGGTACCCTACAAAAAATATCACTAGGGCTCACAAGAAGGAACCTCAGATCTCAACCTTCACTCTAATCTACCACCTGACGTAAGGAGGGTAAGGAAAACTAGGGCCCCAGGCACTCCCAGCTATCCAAACCAACTTGTAGAACAACTTAGAAGAAACAACACAGAAAGGCAGAGAAAGATAGCAGAATATTCTTATTATTTCATCAAACATCATACATGTTGGGTTGTAAGGCCTTCCCATTTTTGGCCATGTACATTCATATTTTTACATAATAATCTTCATGCATGCAAGTTCATAGACCTGCGATCCAAATCTTCTATCCTTTCTACTTAAGGACTGTTGTCAAATCTAATAACAAATATATATATATATATATATACAAGAGACCACAAAAGAGATCGGCACCAAAGATCCTAAAGATCCAACATATGAAATAGAAAAGACCCAGATTTAGGTCCACACACACCCCAATGAGACATGCCAACATTGATTATTGTATGGAAATTAAATGCAAAAGTTGGCGAGAAGATCCAACATCAGATAACCAACTCAATGAGAAAGACTACCGTGCGCAGAGACCAGTCGGTGAAAACCACTGAGAAGCCAAGGAAAAAACACTGAGACCCCATCAGTAATTTAAGAAAACCAAAAAAAGTAACCAAGCTGAGAAATGAAACAACAAAGCATTCAACCAACCAAACACAGCAGTTACCGAGCACTTTACCGAGAAGTCTCCAATAAGCTACCAAACCAAGGCAAAACATATTTTTGGTTGATACAGGATTGCCAAGAACCCAAGAGTCTCCTGCATCAAGATTGTATTGTTCATATGGTAATATTTATAGAGGAAGTTCCTTATATCAACTTTGAGAGTCATAATTTTATAGAAGGGTTGGTTTTGAATGGGAAGTTCGAAATGCAAGGGGTAAATTTGTTCATTATAAGCCCACCAATAACATTGACAAATTCCTTTAGAGCCTCATGAATAAGAATTCTACAGAATCATTGAGGTGTCCAATGGTTTTACTATTCCTATATGTTTTTTCATTTATATTCATCACACATAAAAATGTAGGAAGGTTCCCCATTGCATCCATTTGCTCTTATTGGATGTGAATACAAGGAGGTTCTGAGTGAAATCAGGTGTACAACACAACTGGTGCAAGGAGAAGAACTTTCTAGTTAAGGTAATGATGTTTCAATAAGAATAATACATTGAAATTTTTATCATATTCCCCTTGTCATATGGTTTCCTTTTATACTTGCTTAATTTGTCTAACACATTGTATTTTTGGAGTCTTTAGCATTGATATATTTATAGTGGTTCATTATTGGTTGTTAAGTATTATTATTCCCCAGCTCTCTTTTTTTGAATGGCTCCTCTAATAGATTGTGGTTTTGAACCTTTATTTCTTTGCCTCTTCAAATGACTCTTTAAAACCTTAGTAAATCAAACATTGCACATATCAACTAATTAATGCCCCTTCAAACATTGATTTCTAATGATAATAACTCAATAAATGAGAGATTTTGAAGAGCCTCTCTTTTTAAAGCCTTCCATATTTCTTTAAATAATGTAGCTCCTAAATATTACAAAGAAGTTACCATAGCAGGAAAAGAAAATATATAGTTTTATTATGATGGTAAGCCTAACTCTAAATAGCAAGGGGGTGCAAAATATTTTTTCTTAACAATTATTTTTTCTCATTTTTAAGGATCCAAGTTAAGGATCCAGACCCAAAAGCAGATTCTTGTGTCACCAAGATATGTTCTATTTCTCAGTCAAATGAAAATCTCTCCCATATTCAGGTATGTTCTTATAACAAAAATAAAATTTGGAGACCATTGAAAGGTAAGAAGACGGATGAAGAGATTTCTCAAGGAGTTTAAATAACACTAGGTTTTGAGAGAACTTATAGGAAATGCAAGGAGGAGGCAGTTGCATCAATTGTCAAGCAAATGAAAATTGGAAGGAGAACGAATAGCTCACCAAGGGTACAATAAGGATAATATCTTAGAATGTTATAATTCCTCTAACAAGGCACGTATCATGAAGGACCAGATCCTTGTGAGTGGTGTGGATGTTATATTTCTACAGGTAACTAAACTATCAGAGGAAAATGGGGATAAGTTATTCAAAACATGGAAGATTTGTGCATTTATTTGGGTTCCTTCTATTTGAAATTCAATAGGGTTGGCAATAGTCTTGAATCCCCACCAGTCTCAAGTTACTTTGATTAGTTCAAATGTGAATTAGTTATGTATTGAGGTATCTATTTTTGCTATTTCTTTCATAATAGCAAATGTGTATGGTCCACCTTTAGTGGTGACTAAATAGAGACTTTGGGGCCTATTTTCACAATTAATACTAGGTCTAAATGTAAATAAGGTCATCTTTTGGGGATACTTCAATGCCACTATGGGAAGTATGGATAAGATCGGAGGTATCAAACCATGCTTTGAAGTTACACAATGTTTTAAGGATTTCAATGAAGGGAATGCTCTCTTTGATCGTGTCCCACTAAATGGAAAAATCACATGCTCAAATGGAAGAAAAGGACAACAGTTTGTGGGGGTTAGATTGGATAGGTTTGTATTTAATTCACTCTTGAGTTTGGAGCAAGGATGTTGTGTCTCGAGTATTTTGTCGCTAACTGGATCAGATCACTTCGTAGTTTCTCTAGAAATTGAACTTGAACCAAATAGCTTTAAACCAAAATCATACTATATGATGTAATGGATGTGGTTTAGGGATAAAAACTTCATGTCTTTACATAAATAGTGGTGGTCATCCTTTTGTTGATGGTTCCAAGATGTTTCAGCTATGTAAGAAGTTAACTTTCATGAAATCTAAGATTAAAGAGTGGAATTATGTGTGTTTTGGAAATGTGTTTGAGGAGAAAAAAAGTCTTCAAGTTCGCCTGGAGGAATGGAATGAATATGGTTTGCAACATGGATTGAAAACAAAATTTTATGACACTCAGAAGGTTCTAAAAGAGAAGTTGGAGTTAGTAATTCTCAGGGAAGGAACTTACTGGAGGGAGCACTCAAGGGAGCTATGGCTTAAAGAGGGGGATAGAAACATGACTTTCTTTCCTGCTTCATCTAAGGTTAAAAGGAATAGAAATTCTATATTCCAAATCAAAGATACTACTAAGAATATTCCAAAACGTGAGAAGGATATCCAAAAGGAAGCAGTCTAATTTTTGAGGACTTATTGAGAAGTCCAGTTGATCAGGCATATATACCTTCTCAATCTCTAAAGAGCCTAAATTGCATACCTAGATTGGTTTCTGATGAGGATAATAGTTTCTTGTTAGAACCTTTCACTCTTGAAGAGGTTAGGAAGTGCGTCTTTTCTATGGAAGATGGAAAAGCACCCATCCCTGATGGACCAACCCCTTTATTTTTTCAAAAGTGTTGGGACTTCTTGGGGGAGGATATCCTTAAGGCAGCTGAAGAGTCAACAAAACATGCTTGTATTCTCAAGAAGTTCAACAATACCTTTATTAATCTCATTCCTAAGTGTTCACAACGCTCAGCCTTTGCAGATTTCAGGCCCATCTATCTATGCAACACCATATACAAGAGCTTTACTAAATGAATTATAGTGCGATTAGGTAAGATCATTCCAGCCATTATCTCAAAGCAGTAGGGGGTTTTCATTCCAGGAAAAGACAGTGTGAAAGGCACCATCATTTACCATGAATCTCTTCATTCCATTAAGGTGGAAGGTCTCCAAGCTATGGCCCTCAAACTTGATATGATGAAGGAATATGACCAAGTCAACTACATCTTTTTTGCTCAAATATTTGAGAAAATGGGCTTTAATAGAAAATGGATCAAATGGATCCTTGCATGCATTAGAGGAGAAAAATTTTCAGTTGTCAAAAATGACACCCCACATGGATTCTTATCCTCATGTAAGAGGGTTAGACAAGAGGATTCTCTATCCCGCTTTTTATTCATCATTATGGTTGAAGGTTTGAGTAGACTGATTATTTATGAAAGGAGATTGGGTGAATGGGAAGGCATTTCCATCCACCAAAATCAATTCACAATCACACACACTTTGTTCGCAAATGATTCACTTTTATTTGGAATAGGGAGTGTTAAGGAGGCCAAAGCCTTTAAGAAAAGATGGATGAATATTGTACAACTTCAGGTCATAAATTACATATATCAAAATCAAAAAAAAATTATGCAACATCCCCCTGTCATTTAAGTCATCTATTCATATGATGTTTGGTGTTTGGTTAAGTGTTGGCAAAGATACCATGTAGATATTTGGGAATCCTTTTTTTCCAAGGAGAAGGTAAAGTTACCTTTTGGGATAACATATTTAAATCTATTAAGGATAGGAGTGCCTCCTGGAAAGAAAAATGGTTATCTCTGGAAAACATGATCCTTTTGGTAAAATATGTCTTGAGCTCCATACCAAATTATGTCATGATAGTATTGTTGGTACCAAAAGGTGTTGTGGAGATTATTAGGAAGTGTCTGAAGGACTTTGTCTAGAAAGGAAACATAGATGATAAACCAAAAATATGTCTCATTTCTTGAGAAAACATTTCCAAACCAAAGGATTGTGGGGGGTAGGTCTTCATAGTCTATATAAGACAAATGTTAGTCTCAGAGAAAAGTTGTCTTGGAAATTTTATGAAAACCCAGAAAAATTATGGGCACCAATAATTAGGTGTAAGTACTTAGATAATGATGATCCAGATAGAATATTTACAATCAGGAAACCCCCAAAGGGGTCTACAATGTAGAATTTCTTAGTTAAGAGATGACAAGCGATCCTTCCACACCTTTCCTAGCTAATTAACTCAAGGGATCAGGCATGGTTTTAGTATCATTCATGGAATGGTCAACATTCAATCATAGCCTCATCTAATCTCCAAAAGGATAAGGAAATCTTAGAAAATTTGTGGGGAGGAAAACTTAAAGATTATCCTGTAGTTGAATAGTGTCGAGGTTTATCTAGGGAAGTTTGGAAAGATTTTTCAAATTTATCGTTCCCACTTGAAGAGACTGAGGAATTAGAGGGGATCCTAGACCAATGCCCAATTTGTTCTATGGGTGATGAGGATAAATTGATTTGGAAGAAAGTATTAATTGGTAGGTACTCGGTGAAAGAATGTTATAAATCATTGATAGAGAAAAATAGATCTGTTGGACATTTCGTAAATTTTTTTTTGTTGGCATAGTGCAGTCCTTCCAAAAGAAGGATCTTTTCTTTGGTTAGCTTTACATAACAGAATCCTTGTGAGTGACTACCTTCACATATTGGGAATTGTGGATAAATTCATGTGTGTTTGGTATTGGGTTTTTGGTAGGCCGAAATGGCAGGGCATGTTGCCTTGCATTCTACAGGAGCTATTGATTCAATGATGCCTTCTATATAAAGATTCCAGTTTTGTAGAGATATGGAGATTTATCCTAGCAACAGTAACTTGGAGCCTATGGTGGGAAAAAAACAAGAGATTATTCAGAAAATAAATAGCATCCTTTGATAAAGTATGTCAAATCATAGAGAAGTCTATTTTGGAAATGGGGAATGCTCATGCTATGAGATCAAGAAATCTTTCATCTACTTTTACCTCACATGATAGTAAAATTCTGAATGGTTGGCCTCAAATATTTATCCCGTTTAATGGGGTGTTAGTAGGGAAAAGGAAACAAGATCTCAGAAAAGATGTTAAGTGGGAACCTTGAGATGTCCATTTTTCCAAAATTAATTTTGATGGTGCTTCCAAGGGAAACCCAGGCATATCAGGGGTAGGTTATGTGTTGAGAGATCACTCGAGAGGGCCAATAAAGTTAGCATGTTGTAGATTACCATTTGGGTCTAATAATATTGGATAGCCTCAAGCCTTGTTGTTGGGGGTGGAATTGGCATTCAAATTGGGGGTAAAGAAGATACACATCGAGGGGGACTCCCGATTGATTACCTCAACCTTACCATCTCAAAAAGACATAAGTTAGGAGATATAGTATGTGTTAGGGGAGGTGTGTAAACTCCTACCTCGATTTAAAGAATTCAAAATTTCACATTGTTATAGGGAAGCAAATAAATTGGCTGGTTGGCTAGCTAATGCAGGGGTGTCCCTAAATCAGGGTGTATAATTTGGTGTTGTACAAATTTTAAATCTCTTCTTCGTGGTTAGCATATATCTTGAACCTCTTCTATTTGGAAATGGGTCCCTTCCTAATGGGATGAAATAAAATTTTGAGTTTGGCCACCTCTATATTTGGATTTCAAGTTCAGTGTGAAAATGTGGATTACCTCTTGCCATGTCACTTCATGTACAGGTTCTAATCACACTGACTGGGTAATGATGGAAGATTTATTGGGAACAAATGTTTTGTACATCGTGCATCATTGGGTTTATGAAATAGAAGAGGCAGATAGGAGGATCATTGACAGAGTGTTGCTTCCCAGGATGCCAAGGTGCATATTCCATTCACAAGCATTTTCTGTATTCTTGTCCAACAATTTTGACATGATCCAAGACTATAAAAAATCATGAAAATGGATACAAATTTGGTAAAAGAGGAGTTTTCCTCAGCTGATGACATCCATTCAGCAATAAAAGGTTAAAACTTACAGGCCTAAACGACATGGGTGGGAGGATTATTTCCTGTGACCCATTTGGAAAAGCGCATGGAGTACATTAGATTGTATGATGTGTTTAAGTTGGGATTGGAGGGGAGAGATGCTCAACTCTTAAAGAGGGAAGTTAATCGTATCATTGGTGTTCTTCCAAACTCGGTGGTGGAAGATGTTGTTAATTTGTTTGAGGATATTAGTTTACTAGCGCTTGCACCTGAAAAGGTGCAAGTGTGATGCCGATAGGAGAGTTTATACGAGTTGATACATAAGACAATAAGAGGTAATATATAAGTGAAATATAAATTGTTTCAATTTTCAATATTGTATGTTCAAATTTTCAAGGAACATATGGTGAAATTGGTAACTAATGTAATGTTGTTTTTTTTTGTTTCTTATTTTTCATGATGAAAATAAGAGCACAAACCTGCTGAGGTACATGTGGCAAACTTGAAATGAGTCACCCTACCACCCACTATTCTTACAGACTGGAATACAAAATACCCTCACCCAACGTTTCAAGTTTGCCATCGTTAAAACAATAAATATAGTAATTATCATGTGAAAAGATAGAACAATAAGAGCCTCAAAGGAGAAAGAAATGAAAAAGAGATCTAATCAACATCAAGGAGCCCCCTTTGCGTGTACGAGAAACAAAAAAATTATTCATCAAGAACCATTGAACGAATCTTAGGAGGACAGGAAATGATATTATGAATAGAGAAAGGGAGATCATACAGTATCTTCCGAATCACCAACACTTTGGCAAGCTCTCTAATCTTCTGTTTAGTCTGTTGCGGGTGAACACAAGTAATGTCAGTTAACTTAATGGAAGCTGTAAACTATAAAAGAACACCATAAATAGCAAGAAAAAAATCCAGGGAAAATGATGGAGAAGCTAACAAACAAAACATTTTCTTTAATTTTAAAAAACAAATAAAACAATTCATAATACAAATCTTTCATAAAGTCTTTCAATAAATTTTGGAAAAGCTTAAGACTGCAAAATAAGACATTAAAAAAAAATGACAACTCTTGACAGGGACACGGGTAAAAATGTTTTCATAAACAGTAACTTACAAATGCCCATTTCATTCAAAATTTTAAGCCCTAACTTTACAAATGCCCATTAGATTTAATTGTCCAGCTTTAGAAATATAGTGGGACATTGCACTTGAATATATTTTGTGATCTTTCTACCATTGTTTTTACTATTGTGCCTGAGTTACATTGAAGAAAAGATTTTAACCAATTATAAAAAGGTTAAATTCAACAAACAAGTCACATTGATGCATTAAGATTTTTTTTTCATTATTTAATTAAAGAAAATTAATCACATTTTATATTTTATTAGAAAAAGAAATTTATTTAATATTTATCTCTAATTCTAAAATTCAACAAAACCCCTTATTCAAACCAAGTGTTCAAATCTCCCCTCAAAGAAAGGCCGCAACCAAATACTTCCATTATCATGTTTGCATCTAAAATTGCATATACAAATTTTCATGCAATGTGGAGAAATTACGATAATTATGATGCCAAAAAAATTTAGAGAGAAAAAGTTATGGAAATAAGTGTGATGAAAGAAAAAAGAATCTTATTTCTCTTACTGGATCAATGCTTTCATCTCTGTTATAGGTTAGCTTAAATGTAATTAAATGTTTTTAAATTTATTTCTTTTGTACCATTGTTAAAAGAATAATTTTGCAAAGGGTTTGGCTAGATGTTCTCCCACTATTAGGATTGCAAATTTATCTTATGCATGATAATTGTTATGATGGAAACACAAGCCTAATGGAATTCACCCAACTGTAGATTCCCAAACACTCATAAATAATAAACAACAGATGCAACTGATTTAGTAATATATTGTTGCAGACTCAAATTAGTTGTTGCAGACTCTAAACAATTGGCAGGTTCAGAAAAATATTGTTGCACACTCAGATTAGTTGTTGTAGACTCAGAACAATTGTTGTCCTTACAAAGGGTTTAAACCATAAATTGATTATCCGTTGTTCTTTTTTAATCTCTAATATCACTACACACTCTCTTTATTTTCTTCTTTCATCTATGTGTCGCTCTCTCTCTTTTCTTCTCTAAATTTTCCCTTATAAACTTCTCTACCCTCTCCTTTATTCCATTTTGAATCTCTCTTCTTCTTTTTTTTTTTTTATGCTGGAGTCCTCTATTTTTTTCCCTACAAGGATCGTGCCTAAACTACTAAAAGAACCCGAAAAATCTTATTATTGCAGTCTATTTGATTTTTAAGGCTTCAATCTCTCACTCAAAACTTGTGTTTGAACATTTTCTGTGTTTGAACATTTTCCGAATTGCTGCTCATTCAATTTAGCATATATTGATGCATTTTTAGCTCAAGAAAAGCTCAAACAAACCATATTTTTAAATTCACTATTTTACTGTACAATAGATGGAAAAGTCAACAACAAAATAATTAAAAAAAATTAGCATACGTAAGGTTCCCCTACAGCAAACTATCGAGGTACAATTTTTTGATAATTCTAAACTTGATCTATAAGAAAATTACATACATGGAATACACCAAAAAGTTTAGAGCGTACATCTATAAAATTAGATAGGTTTTTTTAGATTTATTCACCACAAACAGTTTTCTAATTTTAAATATTATTTAATTTTTTAAAAGATAAAATTAAAATAGTTTAATCTAATTAATTTAAATTTCTGATTTAATAGATTGTTATAAATAACTGTAATAATAAGATATATTTTTAATAAAACAATATAATTTTATTTATTTTTAAATGTGAATTATAATATTGAATGCTACAAATAGATTATAACTACTAGTGCATTTGATGTTTCTGCCTTTAGAAGCGCCAACACACGGACTCTTTTGATGCCCTCTCCTATATTTATGAGTGGGATAACTACCGTTGTTCTAGCGAAGGAGAAAATAAAGAACCTAGTAGCTATTGAGAGACTCAAAGAATTCTAACAAAACTTTGACACAGTCATTTGCATCAATGATATAATACTCGTTCTAACAATATATGCTACAAAACCTTAAACAATAGCGTTCTCCTTGGCCATTAAGACAAGAAAATATTATCATGGACAA
>MU228406.1:2548436-2562166 GCA_018584345.1 Thuja plicata
TCACCAGCATCATCACCAGCACCATCACAATTAACACTGCTATGCATTCCAATTTCAGTGCTGCTCCTGGCATTTTGAGGGAGTGGATTTCACAGATCACAAATAGCCCAAAAAAAATATACACTCTATAATCTCACTCTGTCTCGAAATGTAAAGAGTATGAAGTTTTATAAGAGCAGTTAGGGGACATTTACAGTGCTCCAGCACCCCTGCGTCCTCTACTGCCCAAGAAATTCACTTAATTGAAAAAGTTTTTTCTTTTCTATTTTAATTGGAATCTGCTGAAAAAGTTATGCATGAAAACTGCGTCAAATGCAACAATGGCCCAAATCATTGCCTAAAATCTGATTTGGCAAAAACTTACAAGAATTTTGAGATGAGTTAACTGTGAAAAACACCTAAAAAGTAATTGGCATGTGGTGAGTTCTGTCAAATGCTACCATGAGAAATTCAGAAGGAAGCAAAATAGAAATTTGTACCGAATTTCCTTCAGTTACGGAAAAACAACCAGAAATCATCCGCAAAGTAAAAGCAGATGTGGTCAGTAAATAAGTAGCACATATGACATAGTCTGAAACGAAAATAAATGAAAAAGCGGCAGTAAAAAATCCATCCCTGTAGATTAGAAAAATAGTTAGGGCATCTAGTTTCTCTCACCCAATATTCTTTACTCGGGCTATCAAATGTTCTATTTCATTCGTCGTTGGGGCCCACCATAAACTCGGGTGAGTCGAAACAATAAATCAATTTCCGAAGATGCATCAATTCCAATATATTTTAGCAAAAATTATTCACCAATTAAAGATTATAGTTTGAAGCATCTGCATCAATTTCAATATACTTTAGTAAAAAATATTCACCAGTCGGCAAAAAATATTCTGTTTTTAGGAAGAATATCAAGAATGGCAAGGATTTTCATATTTGTATTATTACCACAAATAACTGTGGTGGACGGCACCGAAAATTCAAGTGTAATAAATCTTATTAAAGTCATTCTCGAAGATGTTAAAATAAGATTATATACTTATTGTGGTGGACGATATCGAAAATTCAAGTGTAATAAATATTGTTAAAGTGATTCTCTGAAAGATGTTAAAATAACATTATATATAGTATAAATAACCAACGGTTTATTGGTAAACTTAACTTTTCCCGACAATGTTTCTCGGGTTGTGTGAGACAATTTGCCGATCAAGGGTTTCTCCCCAAAGAAAGCCTATCGACTAATTACTAGAAGCTACATGCGCATGCTAATTTAAAGGGAAAGAGCGGATTCAGACTGGAGGTGTTTCAGGTTTGGGAGTATGTGTCATAGAGGTACAATAAGCTTTGAAATTTTGTTGTTCTGTACATATTGACTTGACCTTGCTACTGCCCTATGTTTTTAATAATATTGTATAAGCAAGTGCAATTATATATCAGTGGGATATCATGGAGAATATTCTAGGTTGGATCTTCATGAATAGGGACTTTTGGGTTTTTGTATTCAAGGAGTCCTATTATATGAGGTTTTTTTTTTTTAGATCAGCACATTATATATACTAGGACATATGTTGTATTTTCAGTTATGATTGGGGTTTTCTTTCTGCCTTCTTTTTCATGAGCCTTTCTGAAATAGGTATAGTGATGCAGGTACTTTTATCAAAAAAAAAAAAAAAATCATTGTTCATTATTTTTTAGTTGTTTGAAAGCTAGATTTTTCTAATTTTATTTTAAAGTAATTTGTTGCACAACTGATTTTTGTTTTGATTTTATTTGTTTTAAAATTTCATATTAATAAAAATATTGTACTTTTATTTTTAAAAATATATATACTTATTTAATTTCAATAATATAAAATCTTATATTTCTTACCTGTTGAAAGCTTGTTTATTAGAAGCCACTCAAGAAGAGATGACCACCAAATATTGATGAATTTACAACCTTGTCTTCCCTTAAATGCTTCCAAGTGCAAATAAAAATGAAAACATACCATTCAAATAAGTGGAGATTATTAATTTAATTTCATAAATCTATTATGGAAGCTCCCCAACTAGGAAGTGCTATGAAAATATAGATATCCACAATAGCAATATAATGTATAGGAGATCATCACAATTCATATAAGAAAAACATAAGACATATCTATTCTATAAAACAAAAAAATAGATATTACTTTTTAAAAAAGAAGAAAATGAATTTGATTTAATTTAAAATAGTAGATCTAGAAGCATTCTGGATAAAAAAAAAAGTTTTATTTGTTTCTAAAAAGAAGAAAATAGCTTTGATTTATTTTGTAAAACCAAAGTCTTCTTATAAAACAGAAATTGAATTTGATTTGTTTTGTTTTCATAGACTAGAAATCAGATTTAATTTATGATATATACTAAAAAATCCTTATAAAACAGAAATTGAATTTGAGTTGTTTTATTTTCATAAACTAAAAATCAGACTTAATCTATGATGTATACTAAAAAGTCTCTATTTTATAAATAAAATTTATATAAAAACAACAATTTAGAATTGCAATTTCTAATTAAATAAGAAAGAAAACAACATTCTCATCCTATTATAATATGATAAAAATTTTGATACTAGTGTATAAGACCGTTTGGACTAGGGTTGAAGCCCTATACTATTGTATAATTACCCTCCCCCTCTAATTCACAACAATCTTTCAAACCATGTGTGGAGTTGCGATGGTCTGCAACACAACCAGTGATGATCCATTTATACATCTTGACAATTCTGGAAAAGAAGAAACATTTCACTTCCGACACCAGGCCTCAGCTTGAGACAAATTTCAGATCACTTGTTTCTCCCCAAAAGAAACCTTTCATACTATTGTATAATTACCCCACCCCTATAATTTACAACAACCTTTCAAACCATGTGGAGGTGTGATGCTCTAGAACACAAGTAGTGATGAGCCAAATATAAACTCTTTGACAATTCTGGAAAACCCCCAAAATTTCACTGGACCACCATTTCTTCTCTGGACCGGCGCAGTTTGGCTCCCCGTGTATTTCTCTCTTTACTCCTCGACTTCACTCTAAGCCCTTCCATCTGATCTGCCCAGTTCTGCCTCACGTCTCCCTTTTGTGGGAACAACGTGCCAGGATTGAAATGGAGGTCCAAATCATAATGAGCCCTTAGCTTGGGATCAGAAAGAGTCTCGTAAGCTTCCTGCACCAAAAGAAACATTTCCCCACTTTTCTCTTTCTCACCAGCCAAACACACATCAGGGTGGTAAATCCTCACCTTCTCCCTATACGCTTTCTTCACTTCTCCCATCTCAGCACTCTGTGAAACACACAACACATCGTACAAAGTCATAGTGGGGGAGTAACAGGAAGAAGAAGAAGAATGATTCTCATCTTTGATGGCTCTGATCCTCATCACACTATTCAGCTTTGTCCTCATTACTGGATTACTACAATTCGATTGTTTTGCAAATGGGAAACTATTGAATGAATGAGCAGTAGACCTGAAAGCATGAGCTTGGGGTGAGAAGTTAGCAGTATTGGCAGTAAATACAGCCATGACATCTAATTGGGAATGCAGTAATCTGAATAAGAGAAGTCAGTAAACGGCTATTTAAACTAAACCTAATGAAAGAAACGAGGCTGTAGTTTTCTTTTGTGAGCGACCAACATCCCCAAGGACGAAAAGCATAGTGAAAAACAACGGCTGACGATAGGAGCAAGATGGATAAAGCCTGGACTACATTGTTCCGATTGGTTTGTACAATGTGGATATTTGAGATTTGGATTTGGATATTTGAGAAAAGGATTGGTTTGTACAATGTGGATATTTGAGATTTGGATTTGGATATTTGAGAAAATAATAAAAGATATTTTTATGGTGGATTTTACTAGGGGTGAGAATTCTTATTGGTAATTTGATATTCATATTTATTGATTTAATATCTATATTTCTTGATTTAATATTCATTTTTTATATAATATTGCATCAATAGTTGTTACAATGGTGACTATCCATAAGTGATGTGACATCATATTTGACGAAACCTTAGTTACAAGGAAAGGAGTTGTGAGGACTTGCCAAGTAAGTTGCTGTAAGATTTTGAGAAGTGGGAAGTTAGGGTGCTCAACTATTAAGTCCTCTCCTATAGAAATCTTATTATGGTCAAATGAAAGATATCAATTGTACTATTTTAACTATGTTAAAATAATTTTATTCTATTTTAAATTTTGTTTACTAGATTTTATTTTCCGTACATGTTTTTTCTTACTAAACATTTTTATTATAAATTTTCAAACTTTATTTTTAATTAAAGTAATAATTATTAGTAACTATTAATAAAAAAAAGTCAAATGAATTTATATTGACTTCAAGAGAATATTTTACAAATTAATTAGATTTTTTATAAATAGTAGTTCTTATGTATTAATTTATAATTTATAATTCATAAATATATTATTAATTTTAAAATTAATTAGTCAAGATATAATTTATGGGGAAAGAAATCTATGATTTCTTGTTATCAAAGAATGTATTTATGAAAAATTATTTAGAACAATGTTTATTTTATAAAATATTCAATGTTTAGTATAATTATAATCTACAACAAATTGATGACATTAAACTATTATTTTATTTATTTAAAATTTATATGACATGAGTGTTTTTACCATGCTCGCCTTTAGAAGAGAGTTTGTGTCAAAATTGATCTTGCCCATGACCTTAGGGAGTTTATTGATATTCAAATTGGCGAGCAATGTTTCTTGCACTGTGTAATGTATTTGAATTTTCTCAATACATGTTCTCATTGTCATTCTGCAAAGCACAAAATTAAGGATTTCCCTTTGGCAATGACTAAAACCAAGCCTCCTCCAAAGGAGTTGCTTGTTTCTCGAGGATCTAAGTCTGCCAAAGAGGATGTCAGATGGACTACGATGGACCGCAAAGGCAAGAAATCTATGGTAGCCACACCTAAACAGGCTTCAACCCTCTCAACTTCGCCAACCCAGGAATTAGTCACTGCCAAGGTATCCAAGGCCACCTCTCTAGTTCCATCTATTTTGAAACCTGGTACCCAAGGGAAATCTACATCAGTTAGTTCCCATGGCTCCACCATTGAAGCCATAGCTCCACAACCAACTTCACTAGATAATATAATTTCTTTGTGTCATCTCTCTTATAGCCCTCCTGGGCGCGATAAGATTGATGATGTAGACCCTGGAAAAAGACAAATTTTCCCATGAGATCTCTACCCTTCTTTTCATTCAAGTTCTCATTTTTAACAGAATAGTTTCTCCTCCCTTGGGGACAAGGATACCATGAATGATGGTCTTTATTGAATCTCATTTCTCAGAATGTAAGGGATCTCACTAACTCTCTCAAAAATATTTTTTTCAAGATGTTCATCATAGGTTTCGTCAAACTGATGTTTTCTTTCTTCAAGAGATAAAATATCTGGTTTTTTTCTTACAGTTGCATGCCATGTTATTTAGCCTCATAGTTTAGTGTTTTCCTCCACCTATGAAGCTGGTAAAGGTGGGGTGGTTACCTTGTTGGCACCACGTTGGAGGAATGAAATAATAGACCATTGTGAGGACCCCATGGATAGGCTGATGTGGATTCTTATGAAAACACACAATCATCATTTTGGTATTATTAATATTTATGCCTCTAATAATGTAGTGGAAATAGCTTACTTGTGGTGATGGCTTATTGACTCATTACCAACAACCTGTTGGGTTTTATATGGAGAATTTAATATGGTTGAAGTGGCCTTTGATAAGGATGGCATTAAACAATTCCGTTGGACAGCTAGACAATGTGAGGCTTGGTTTTGCATGTGGAATAAATTGGAACTTTTTTATCCCAGTGCTAACTGTCACCTCCCACATGTAGTTTGGAATACCTGGAGTAATTTCAGGGTTGGTTTTGATAGAGTATTTAAACACCTGGATCATGCTATGATATGTTCTCAATTATTTTTCCTTTTGGGATAGTGAAATCCTGGCTAGTCTTGCCTTTAACTGATGTCACCTTATCAGACCATTTGCCCATTAAATTTTCCACACAATGGTTTGTCACTTTGCCACGTTCCTCTCATTCTTCATTTTGTTTTAACACATCATTTCTAACTCATATTTCTACCATGGCCCACATTTGGAGAGTTTGGAACCTACAACCTCAACCCGCACAACCCATGGGTTGGATTTTGTGGTGGAATGATGTCATTCTTTGAACCACTACATTTATCCACTGTCATGGAAAACAAGTGGCACATTTCTACCGTTAATCTTTTGAATGAACCAACAAGGATTTGTGTGCAGTTCTTAAGCACTTGATAGCTCATCTTTTTTCAACTGAATTGCAGTTTAAGGTGGAAATGCTTCATCACCAGAAGCAGGTTACTTACACTTATGCTGCCAAAGGAGCCCAACTTAAGGCATGATTGCATTGGCTTAAAGTCCCAGAGACCGATCCAATAAATATTTTTTTACCTCTCTGTGCCCAAGACATTCCTCTATTACTATTAAAATGATCAGAAACAACACTTTCATGCTTACTAAAGTGCCAAACTTTCAACAAGCTTTTATAGATCACTACCAGAAATTTTTTACAGCTCAAGTCCCCACTCCAAACAGTCAACAAGCATGAGTGTTTAGCAATCATTCCCAATGATCTCTCAACATCCCAGCAAGATTTGTGTGATCATACATTGTATATACCAGACCTTAAGGAAGCTGCTTTTTCCATTGATAATGACAAATCCCTAGTTGTGATGGCTTTCCCTCTGAACTTTACAAGAATCTTTGGAATTGTATTGGGTCAGACCTTCACCACATCAATCTAGATGCCTTTCAAACAGGCACTTTGGGCTCAACCATCAACAAGGGAAATATCAAATTCATACCGAAATCTAGAGATCCAGAAGATATCTACAACTGACTCCCTATTACATTGCTCAATGTGTCATACAAGACTATAGCTAAATATATGCCTCTAAAAACTCACCATCTTATGTCTCAAATTGTCCAACCTCAGAAAACAAGCTTCATTCAATCTCAATTTATTCTAGATATTATTATTGTTGTTTGGGAGGGTATGGAATGGGCTCACTAATCTTGTTGAAATACTATTTTTTTTTAAATTTATTTTGGAAAATTTTGTGACCATATTGAATGGACTTCTATTTTAGCCATGTTAAAAGATCTTGGCTATGACCCCCTCTTTGTGCTTTCTATTCAAATTCTTTTTCACAAATGCCAATGCTTATATTTCAATTAATGGTGTTTAGTCCACCAATTTTGGTTTGCATAGATCTATTAGGAAAGGTTTTCCTTTGGCCCCTACATTGTATGCTCTTGCTACCAAAGGTTTTGGCTAATTTCTCACTTCAACAATTTCTGCAGGGTGTTTCCATCGAATTTCCCTTCGAAATTCTTCCAACCACCTTCTCAATGATCATTTTGCAGATGACTCTTTTCTTACTTTGATTGAGGATCAAGATAATGTCCACCATGCTCTTCAATGTCTAGACAGTTTTTGTTTAGCTTCGAGCTCATCCATTAAATGTCATAAAAACCTATTCTATAGATAGACATTCCCACCACTACCACAATGGATTCTATAGTATGATTAGAAATGGATTTAGCATGGTTAGGTATTTCACTTCTTGGGAATACCTTTTTTCTTTTATGGACCGACTTCAGACCTGGGGAATGTGGTGCTTGCTAAAATTGAGTCCAAGTTATGCTACTAGTTGACCAAGCCTCTTTCATTGGAAAACAAGTTTCAAATTTTCTCCAAGATTCTCATAATTCCTCATGTTTATTTTTCCTCCTATTGACCTCTCCTTTAAAACAAGCCTATGGTAAGCTTGAGAGATTGTTAGAAGATTTTTTATGGGTTTCTAATACTCAAAAGCATGGTTTTCATCGATTGGCCTAGGAATATTATTTCTTTCCTTCACATTGTAGTGGTCTTGGTCTCATCTCTACACACAAGCAAGGCCAGGCTCTTTGTATTAAATGGGCGGTTTGATTTTTTTCTAGAGATGAGGCCTGGAAAATTCTCCTTCAACACTATATTTATTGTGGGTTTCCTTCACATCACTGTGCCTGGAGAGACACTGATTTTCAAACCCTTTTGCTCATGAGGAAGTCTAGTTCAAATCCAGGGTTCCTTTGTTACTAAAAGCATTTGGCATACTTCAGAAGAGGCAAAACCCTAGCTTAGGTGGCATGGTTATGGCTTCAGAGATGGATTGTCTTTCAATCAGCACAACCTCTAGTGGTCTCCATTAATTCAAATGCAAGGCCTCTCTATTTCTCAAATTCATGGTATTCATACTCTACGCTTCCAGAGGCATGTCATTCGACCCCCAAAGGACCTTTTTTGTAGGTCAACTATGTCTATCTAGTCTTGGGAGAATGCACGAGTTCAATTTCACTTGACTTGGAAAAATAGAGACAATTTTGAGCTACTAATTTATCTCTTGCCTGGAGATCTCTTGCATAATATTGGTATATTTAGTCTCACATTGTGGTGCAAGGATTGTTTGTGGGACCTAGAAATGGCTTTCCAGAGATCCAAACCTCACCAACGCTACCAATGGCTTTCACACCACTTGCCCATGGTGGACATTTTGAACAAACGTTGGCATATGCACTCTAACCTTGCAACATGAAGGCTACATTTCATTACCATTTGGTCTAGTATTACAGAACCTAAATTTGCATATTTTTCTTGGTGTATTATTTTTGAAGGCTTAACTTTGGGTGCTCATCTTCATCATTTGGGTATACTAGATCCTCGTTGTCCTCTCTATAGTCTAGCTAAGTCCTTTCTTCACTTTTTCTAGTTTTGTCGTCAAGTTCAAAATTATGGGGTTTGGATCCATGATTTATTTTCCCCATTTCACCCAACATTTTATCCTTCAATATGGTTATCCTTGGCAATAATTCCTCACTTCGATTTCCCTTATTGCAACTTTGGCACACTTTTGGGATGGCTTTTCCTCACATCGTTATTGATTCTACTGTGTCTATTTTTGCTAAATCTTGTATATGCATTAATGTTATGTTACAGATCCAAGTCCAGGATAATAAGGTCACCCTTGAGGTGGTCGATCTACAATAATTATTATAGCATTGGGAAAATGGTCCCTGCACGGTAGCTAGGGTATCTCCTGAGAATTTGATTTCTAGTGGCTGCTCCACTTCACGTCGAAGGTGGCGTAGATAGATTTATTCTAGAAGAAGAGCAGATTCACATTCACAACCTCCTCCTCATCATTCTCCTCAGAGCCAATTCTCATCGCATAGTTTGCTAGTTCCTCCACACCTTCAAGGTTCTCCTTCTGGTTAGGTTCCAGCCAATACTCCTACTTGGGCTTTGCCATCTTCTGTTGGTTAGCCTTCTCAGGGTGATGCTTTAGGTTGGCCTTTTTCTTCCAAAGGCTTCCACAAATTGACTTTAGCCATCTCTCTACGGTGTGAGGATAAGGAGGATGAGGAAGACATTGTAGATGGCTAGGCCATGCCAGACCCTGACCTGGAACCACACCCAGGATGGGGAAAGAAGGACGAACCCTTTTTCCCAGAGGAGGGTTAAAAATTTATTAAAATTCAAAGAGAAACAAAACAAAACAAAAAGAGCTTAGCCAAAATCTCTATTGAATCCTATCACTATCGACAAGTTGATAAAAAAATATGAGATAAATCAAGGGGGAGTTTCCTCTTATCAATAATACTCCAACACAACATGTGCTATGAAGCCCATTCAGCCAAACAGTGAGCTACATCATTCTACTTGAGAGGGATGTGTGTAGAAATGACAGAAAGAAATGAGGCCTTAGTTTTCTTTTGTGAGCAACCAACATCCCCAAGGACGAAAAGCATAGTGAAAAACAACAGCTGACGATAGGAGCAAGATGGATAAAGCTTGGATTACATTTTTCATATTGGTTTGTACAATGTGGATATCTGAGATTTGAATTTGTGTACATGTTTTTTCTTACTATACATTTTTATTCTAATTTTTCAAATTTTATTTTTAATTAAAGTAATTATTCTTCGTAACTATTAATTTAAAAAAGTTAAATGAATTTCTATTGATTTAAAGAGAATATTTTACAAATTAATTAAAAAAAATTATAAATAGTAGTTATTATTTATTAATTTATAACTTATAATTCATAAATATATTATTTAATTATTTTATTTTATTTTATGTTAAAATTAATTAGTCTAGATATCATTTATGGTAGAAATTAATCTATGATTTCTTGTAATGAAAGAATGTATTTATGAAAAATTATTTAGAACAATATTTATTTTATAAAATATAATGTTTAATATAATTATAATCTACAACAAATTGATGACATGAAACTATAATTTTAATTATTTAAAATTTATATGACATGAGCATTTTTACCATGCTCGCTCTTAGAAGAGAGTTTGTGTCAAAATTGATCTTTCCCATGACCTTAGGGAGTCTACAGATATTCAAATTGGCAGACAATGTTTCTTGCACTGTCTAATCTATTTGAATTTTCCCAATACATGTTTCTATTGTCATTCTGCAGAGCAAAAAATTAAGGATTTCCCTTCGGGAGTAACTAAAACCAAGCTTCCTCCAAAGAAGTTGGTTGTTTCTCAAGGATCTGAGCCTATGAAAGAGGATGTGAGTTGGACTACAGTGGTCCACAAAGGCAAAAAATTTGTGGTTGCCACACCTAAACAGGCTTCAGCTGTCTCAACTTTGTCAACACAAGAACCAGTCTCTGCCAAGATATCCAAGGCCAGATCTATAGTTCCATCTATTTAAAACTCAAGTTCCCAAGGTAAATCTACATCGACTAGTTCCCATGGCTCCACAACCAGCTTCACTAGATAATATGAGTTCTTTGTGTCATCCCTATCGCAGTCCTCCTAGGCCCGATAACATTGATGATGTAGACCCTGAAAAAGATAAATTTTCCTAGGAGATCTCTACCCTTCTTTTCATTCAAGTTCATTTTTTTTACATAATAGTTCTCCTCTCTTGGGGACAATGATACCATGAATGATGGTTTTTAATGAATTTCATTTCTTGGAATGTAAGGGGTCTTACTCACCTCTTTCAAAAATATTTTTTTCAAGATGTTCATCACAAGTTTCCTCAAACCAATGTTCTCTTTCTTCAAGAGATAAAAATATAAGGTTTTTTTTTCTTACAGTTGCATGTCGTGTTGTTTCGCCTCGTAGTTTAGTGTTTTCCTCCACCCATGAAGCTAGTAAAGGCGGGGTGGTTACCTTGTTGGTGCCACATTGGGAAAATGTAATAATAGACTACTGTGAGGATCCCATGCATAGGCTGGTGTGGATTCTTACGAAATTACACAATCATTATTTTGGTCTTATTAATATGTATGCCTCTATTAATGCAGCGGAAATAACTTACTTGTGGCGATAACTTGTTCACTCATTATCAACAGTTGCTTGGGTTTTTCATGGTAACTTTAATATGGCTGAAGTGGCCTCTGATAAGGATGGAATTAAAAAAATTCATTTGACATCTAGTGAATGTGAGGCTTGGTTTTACATACACAATAAATTGGGACTTTTTATCCCAATGCTAATTGTCGCCTCCCACCTGTAGTTTGGCATACATGGAGTAATTTCAGGACTGGTTCTAACAGAGTATTTAAATATCTAGATCATGCTATGATTTTTTCTAATTCTTTTTTTTTCTTTGGGACAGAGAAATCCTGGCTAGTCTAGCCTTTAAGTGGTGTCACCTTATAAGACCATTTGCCCATCAAATTTTCTACACAATCGTGTGTCACTTTTGCCATGTTCCTCTCATTCTTCATTTTTTTTTAACACATCATTTCTAACTCACCTTCCTACCATGGCCCACATTTAGAGAGTTTGGAACCTACAGCCTCAACCCGCCTAACCCACGGGTTATATTTTTTGGTAGAATGATGTCATTCTTTGAACCACTAAATTATCCACTATTAGGAAAAATAAGTGGAAAATTTCCACTGTTAGTCTTATGAACGAACCAAAAAGGATTTGTGTGCATTTTTTGATAGCTTGACAACTCATCTTTTTTCAACTGAACTACAGTTTAAGGTGGAAATGCTTCATCACTAGAAGTAGTTTACTGACACTTATGCGGCCAAAGGAACCCAACCTATGGCAAGATTGCATTGGCTGAAAGTGGGAGATCAATCCAATAAATATTTTAACACCTCTCTATGCCCAAGACATTCCTCTCTTGGTATTAAAATGATCAGAGACAATACCTTCATTCTTACTAAAGTGCCTGACAGTCTGCAAGCTTTTGAAGATCACTACCAAAAATGTTTTACAGCTAAAGTCCCCACTCCAAGCAATCAACAAGCCTTAGATGAGTGTCTAGCAATCATTCCCAATCATCTGTCACAATCCCAGTGGACTTTGTGACAAGAGATTGTCTATACAAGACCTTAAGGAAGCCTATTTCTCCATGGTTGATGAAAAATCCCCTGGTTGTTATGGCTTCCCATCAAAATTTTACAAGGCTCTTTGGGGTTGCATTGGGTCAGAACTTCACCATATCTATCTAGAGGCCTTTCAAACTGGCTCTTTGGGCTCAACCATCAACAAGGGAAATATGAATTTCATACCTAAATCTGGAGATCTAGAAGATATCTACAACTAGTGCCCTATTACATTGCTCAATGTATCTCACAAGGTTATTGCTAAATCTCTGGCTCTAACAATTCACCATATTCTGTGTTGGAATTGTATTGAGATGATGTACTAAGAGGGGAGGGGTGAATCAGTACCTCTAAAAATTTTCTTGGTTAGCCCATTAACCCTTAGTCATCGGTTTGTAAAAACAACTTATCTATTTGTTCATCTTTCTTTATGTATATGAAATCATATCATACATTCCATTTGATGTGTAACAGTAAAAGAAACATACATGAAATTTGATAACACATAACACAAGATATGGTATCACAGAAAACTCCTGTTAAGGAAGTAAAAACTATGGTGGGGATTGTTACCCACAAACTTCACTATCTGCAGATAAGAAGAGCCGGTTAAGGCTTAAAATTTGGTCACTTCTGATGACCTTCCCTATTAGGAGTATTACAGTGGAGACCTGTTAAGATCTACTTTAGTTGAAGCTTTAGCAACACTGTTAAGTGTGCACTCTGTTAAGAGATTTACAAAAGACGGTTAAGTCCACCTTCTACAAAAGGATTTTAGATGTGATGCACTTGTTAGAATGCAACTACATAGGTATTTGATCTGATGATAAATGCAATCTTCAATTGCTGATAATAGATCCTATTAAGCTCCAAAAATACTATTAATCATCCTTCCACGGTTGAGTATTACCTTTATCTGCTCGTCGGTAGCCTCTGTGTGTTCTTGATAACTGATGAACTTTGTTTCTGATCTTTGCATGAATTCTACATTCTGCCCCTTAGATGCTCTTCATGGATATCAATTAATAAGAATTCATGTACTCACAATTGAGTACGAACATCTATTTATACTAATCTAGGCTCAATTCGTGATTCATGCATTCACACGTTAACTCTAGATTCAAGATATACAACTTGATCTTGATCTGTAGTTAGATATGCTTTAGATCTATTAGGATGCTTTAAAGCATTTACATAAATCATGCATGACCATCTAATCTAATTTAAAACAAAAATAAAACTCTATAAATAGATTTACATTGCTTTAATCGACGTGTAAAACTCAGATCCACAATTT
>MU228406.1:2562755-2574711 GCA_018584345.1 Thuja plicata
GATGCTAAGGACAAAGGTACTTACAACTTCTCAAAAAGGTGGGAATGTGAGGATTTGACTTCCTCCATCATTTTCTCCCATTTTTCTTTCATCATTTCTAGAGCCATGTGCTCTAGTGAAATTCTTAGATGAATATCATAGATGTTGTCTACAACAGACATCTCCGGGGTTGCTATAAGACTTCTAGCTTCTGAAATATGTTGCTAAATTATAGTGAGATTTTGTAAGATGTGAGCTTGGAGTTCTGTTATCTCACCTTTGAATTGTGTCTTAGCATCCCATATTTCTTGTCTCAGCCTGTTTGCCTCAATCACTATGTCATGATGTGCCTTTATGCTCTTGGCATTTGAGGTTAGACTTTGTGCACTCTTAGTGACATTTGCATCAATTTCTGCAAGCTTGTCATTGTTCTCCTTTGCAAATTTGTCAAGTGTGCACATTTTCTAAACTAAGGTTATTGCCTCAGCAATCATTAGCTCCAGTTCATCACTAAGTTCGTTGAGCTTGACCTTGTTCAATGCCACTTCTTGGCTTATCTTATCAATTAGCTTGTATTGATATTTCTTCTCTGCTTGTTCCTCCATTGCTTGGTCAGCTTCTATCCCTTGCTCTTTGATAGCGTTGGTAAGAACAGCAATTTGTTCCTTAACTGAAGTATTTTCATCAATTTTCACTTCAGGAACTAGTTGTTGTAGTATCTCCTTTGCCTTTTCAAGTGTCATGTTTTCTCTATGTTCTTTGATCATTTTATTTTGTATGGCTTCCTTTGAAAAAGTACTCCAAATTCTTGAAGTTTGTCACTGTCCAAAGTGGTGATGTCCCAATTTGGTACTTCAATGACTTCATCAAGTGTGACCGCCAGTATGTCTTTCTTTACTATTTTCTTCTTCTTCTTCTTTGGTTGGATGGTGGTGGAATATTGATGTAATACCATCTGCAAAGTATGTGATTGTGTAGATTTTTTTGGTGAGTGTAAAGATGTTGAGGCATCCTTTTGTACTTGTTCTATGATCACCGACCGGTTTTGTGAAGATGTCTCCTCATTAGCCTTGGGTGTGTCAATAGATGAATCTTCTTTTTGTTTCATGTCCTCATTTTTCTTTACTTCCTCACTCTTTTCTTGCTCTTCAATCTTCTTGGATGTATGCTCTATTTTTTTCTCTACCTCTTGCTCTTTCTTTTCATCGGTGGCATCCTGCATTTCTGTATAAGTATCCCTTGGAGTGTCTGATGCCACTTCTTTATTTTCATCTGTACCCATATCTTTGGGTATATCATCATCTTTCTTAGATGATTTATCCTGGTTGGACTGTATATTGATAGCATCTATCAATATATTCATATTAGTTGGCGTATTGACAATTGCAGTGTTAATAGCCTTGTCATGTTCATCGGTCTTACCCTCTGCAGTAGCATTGATGTCTTCATCTTTTTGGATTTCTTCTACAGCTTCTTTACCTGTATTTGTGTCGATAATATTGTCTAACCATGATTCATCGTTGATGTCCACATCTAAGTTAACCTTAATTGTTAGATCTTCTTTGGCAACTTCTTCATCCTCCAAGTTAATGTGGATGGGACTAGTCAGTGCTTGATCAAGTTTACCATCTGATGGTCATTCTTCATCTATAACATCTGTTTGTTTTTGACCTGTGATTTTCACTTCTTCATTTTCCAACTCAATTGTTGAGTGACCTACTGTGTTGATAGGTTCCTTTGTAGGAATGTTTGTCTCTGCAGGTTTTAGTATATCACTCCACATTTTGTGAGTGTCTTCCTCCAGCTCTGTAATTTTTTCTTGAAGAAATTTGTAGGCTCTCATCTTTGGTGAGAATTTCTTTGTGTATTTCTCCATTACTTTATTGATTTCTTCTTTTGAGGAATCAGTCATAAGAGAAACCAATACTTTTTCTATAATTCTTTTCTCTTCATGAAGTGCATAAGTGAACCTAGAAGAAATCTTATTCAAGAGTTCTTGTGGAACTTCTTGTTTTTCAAAGTGTAGTGGGACATAATAATGTCTGCACATTTTTGCAATTAGTGCATCTTCTATTTCATTTTTTTCTTCTATATCCCATCTTAACCATTTTCTAATCTTTGGGTGTCCAACAGATGCAGATTCAGAGATGTACTTACATATGTCATCGATATCTTTAGATGGTGATGACAGATTTGCCTTTTCTTTTGATAGTCTGACAGCATCAAGTTCATCCATTGTTTTATCTTCTAGATCTTCATCTGTTTGAACATATTTTCTCCTCTTGGCAGGTGCCCTAGGTGGTGGTTTAACCTTTGCAGGTGCAGGTTTCCTTTTGTACACCTTGCCCTTTACCATACATGTTGGAATAGTGTCTTTAGCCATTTGGCTTCTTGTCCTAGACTTTTTGGTTGGAGGAGGAGGTGGTGAATCAGATTTTTCTTCTTCTGATTCTTGTATCTCTTGTATTTCACCGATGGGAAGCTGTTCCTTGGTGTCTTCCTCCTTACTCTAATCTTCATCTTCTCCATCAGAAGATATGTTCAAGTTCTTCTTTATGTTTTTCACCATTCTCTTAGACTGCTTTACATCCTTTTTGACAACAAGGGTTGATTTAATTTTCTATTTGGCTTCCTCATATGTGCCAAATCTTAGTTGTTTGTTGTCAATGGGTTCATTCAATAATGTCTTTATTTCTTCTATTGCTAACCCAGTCTTGATCTCATAATCAAGTTTTTCCAACCAAGATTTCCTTGGGACTACTGCTTGAATGTAGGTGAAGTCAGTATCCACCATAAAAAAAATGTCATCTTTGTATTCCTCAATTAGACTTTCAGGAATTCTATTTCTTGCTTGTAGCATATCCTTAATTGCCTTAAAATACTCATGCATAACATTGTCAAAATTTGTGCCTAGCGTTTCAATGTATTCATTAACCTACATGGTAATAGGTCTGCTGGTGTCCCATGTTACTTTTCCAATTGAAGTAAAGTATTCTTTGAAGTAGAAGAATATACATATTATAAGAGAACCAAATTTACATGTGTTTTTCCTTGAGGACCTAATGGTGCACATGTTCTCTTCAAATTGATGTAATAGGATCTCTGCTAGATCCATCTTCTTCCCTAGTTTGATGATCTTGTAGGCTGTGCTCATTTCTGTGCTAGAGATGTTGTTCATTCTGCTAGCTTGAAATATTTTATATCCAACCACGCAAGCACCAAATCTTAGCTCTGCGTCGGTGATAGTGTTTACTTTTAGTGCCCTCTTGTTAGATTTAGCTCTGGTTAACCTTTCCACTTCTGCAATAGAAGGATGTTTATAAGCTTGAGGTTTGTTGGTTGTTGGATATCCTATTACTGCATGTCTAACATCTTTTGTTATAGCCTTTATCTTGTTTAACCACAAATATTTTTTATGTACTCTACTTAGAATGATCTTAATCCATTCTGTCTTAAAAACCTTCAGGAAATGAAGTGCATTCGTTAATCCTTTCACTTCTAAGTGTTTATGCTCATCTTTGAGCTTGCCTCCATCATCACAAAGTGCCTTATAGGTGGTGTCTAGGTCTAGATCTCCTATTTCTGAGATCTTGTAGTGTATAAATGACCTAACGTCCTCGACCAATAAAACCCTAGCTGGGATTCAGGAGAATGCGCTGGAATCGTCTGGTTGAGAGGCTATCTTTGGATGTAATTTGTATTTTGGTTCAGCGCAAGCCCCTCTTTTAACAAGTCTATAAGGTTTTGTCTTTTCAACCTTGATTTTCTCTACCCTAGATGTAGATGCCATCGTATTTGAAATTTAGGGCTTTCCTAAATCAAAATAGTGCTTTTTGGTGATTAAAGGAACTTACTGAATGTCTATGATCTCCTTCGAATCTGAGAGCTCTGTGGATTCCTTTTGCTGGGTCACTTCTCAAACTGCATAAAAATCGCTCTGCTCTGCTCAAAAATTGCAGGTGCAAAAATGAGCTTACCTGTCGGGCTTTTATACTTTTGGTGCCCTAAGTTGTCATTAATGCTTACCAACTCCGTTGATTTATGAAGACTGTCTCCATCAGTAAATGTATTCATAACTCCTCCGATGTCTTAGCAAAGTGTCGGGGTAGCTTAGCGGTGTTGGAGACTTTACTGATGATCGACGGTAATATTGCGACAACAACATTTGTAGATTCAGTGTATACTGATACTTGTCAGGTTACATACAATTTGTGTTATGATCGATATATTCTGGTAAGTATTGCATGTCTTTTTTGTGTGTGTTCACCGATGCATATTGTGCCCAATAACCGATGATAGCTTTATAGTAGATTATCAAGTAACAGTATATTGCATCTTGATTTATGCCTATATAATAATATTAACTATGTGTAATGGAACTGATGCATAATAGAATATGTGGTAATGCAGTTCCATACCTACTTGAGCAATCTAGTTAGATGTAGTCATGTCACCAGATCCAGTGGATGGGGTGTCACCATTTACATTGCTTGAACTAGCACCTTCAGTATTTTTGGCTTTTACCCACATCTTGTTTCTCATTCTTTTAATATCATCAATGGTGTTTGCATTGGGATGAGTATTTGTGTCTGTCAATCGGTCTTTGCAATCTTTTATCACATGTCCAATATTATGATAGTGTAAACATGCCATACCTATATTGGACCATCCTCTTGACCTTCTAGTCCATTTTCTCATATAGTTTGCAGCAATATGTCCATACCTTCCACATGCTGTGCAATTTGCCCATGTGTTATAGTCCCAAACGTATGAGTTACCTTTTCTTGTTGGTTTGTAGCTTTTATCAGTTTCTTTCTGAGTCCAAGCTTTGTTGTTATTTTTCCAGCATTCCTCATGTGTATGCACATTCATTTTGCATGTAGGACAGTATTTATCCATATAGGTTTTTCTCTTTGGATTCATCACTTTGGATCTGCACTCATGTGCCTTGTGTCCTTTCTTTTGACATTTATAACAATTACCAATAAAAGTAGATTGTGCTTGAGAAATACCTTTCATTTTGCTTCTGCAAATGTTTGAGGTGTGGCCTGGTTTTCCACAGTGATTGCATGACAGCTTCTTGGATCTTTGGTTTTTTAAAGCATTCCTCTTATCAGATTGATTTGAGGATTCTCCATTCTCAGTGTACCCTAATCCTATGTAGTTGTTGACTCTTCTTTGTCCATCAAGAAAATCATCCATCTGTTTGTTTCTATCTTCAGCCTTTCTGATCAATTCATTATGTTGATTCTGGAATTTGATTTCATACTTTAATTTCTTGTTCTCTTCTCTTAGCTCGCCAATGATCTGTATTCTTTCTATGATTTTTGTATTTAATCTATTTTCTTCTTGACTCATAAGAATAATCTGATTAGTGACCTCATGGTGATGCTTAGTGAGTCTTTGAATCTTTTATTCTTTTTCTTGTAGCTTCTCTGTAGTTTTCCTCCTGTCATCAATGGCTAGTGTTCTTTCATTTTCATCTTTTCTTGCATCATTCATAACATCAATCATTTTTACCATTTGAGTCTCTTGACCAATTTGCAGCATCTTTATTTGATCTGTTAGATGTAGATTGATCTCCTGCATACTTGTAATTTCTTCAACTAATGCATTTGAAGCTTTTCTCACTGATGATTCTGTTGCTTCAAAATACTCTTGTATTTCCATTCCTTTGTAGTCTTTCTCATTCAACCTGGTTGCCATAATTTATCTTTCATCAAGAAGTTGTCTTAGCTTTATCTTCACCTCCTTATACTGCTCAAATTTTATTTGCATCTATAACTACTCATTCTCAATAGTCCTATCTAGTCTGAATTTATCCATAGCTCTGATCTTTTCTCTCAAGTCTTTAAGCTTTTCAAGAGAGAGACTCATCTCTGATACCAATTGCTGGAATTGTATTGAGATGATGTACTGAGAGGGCAGGGGTGAATCAGTACCTCTAAAACTTTTCTTGGTTAGCCCATTAACCCTTAGTCATTAGTTTGTAAAAACAACTTATCTATTTGTTCATCTTTCTTTATGTATATGAAATCATATCATACATTCCATTTTATGTGTAACAATAAAAGAAACATACATGAAATTTGATAACACATAACACAAGATATGGTATCGCAGAAAACTCCTGTTAAGGAAGTAAAAACTGCAGTGGGGATTGTTACCCACAAACTTCACTATCTTCAGATAAGAAGAGTCAGTTAAGGCTTACAATTTGGTCACTTATGATGACCTACCTTGTTAGGAGTATTACAGTGGAGACCTATTAAGATCTACTTCATTTGAAGCTTTAGCAACACTATTAAGTGTGCACTCTGTTAAGAGATTTACGAAAGATGGTTAAGTCCACCTTCTACAAAAGGATTTTAGATATGATGCACTTGTTAGAATGCAACTACATAGGTCTTTGATCTAATGATAAATGCAATCTTCAATTGCTGATAACAGATCCTATTAAGCTCCAAAAATACTGTTAATCATCCTTCCATGATTGAGTATTACCTTTATCTGCTCGTCGGTAGCCTCTGTGTGTTCTTGATAACTGATGTACTCTATTTCTAATCTTTTCATGAATTCTGCCTTCTGCCCCTTAGATTCTCTTCATGGCTATCAATTAATAAGAATTCATGTACTCACAATTGAGTACGAACATCTATTTATACTAATCTAGGCTCAATTTGTGATTCATGCATTCACACATTAACTCTAGATTCAAGATATACAAATTGATCTTGATCTGTAGTTAGATATGCTTTAGATCCATTCGGATTCTTTAAAGCATTTACATAAATCATGCATGACCATCTAATCTGATTTAAAACAAAAATAAAACTCTATAAATAGATTTACATTGCTTTAATCGACGTGTAAAACTCAGATCCACAATTTGCGGGTTCTTGATTTGTCTGTCGGTTCTGATGGTCAATTTTCTTGATCGTCGGTGTTCCTTTCTTTGAACATGTCATCGGGTATGCTTGTCTATTCCTGTCGGGTTGATTCTAGAAATTGTGTTTTTGGTAATGCTTATGTTCACCGATAATGCTTGTGTTCACCGGTAATGCTTGTGTTCGCCGGTGAAGCTTGTCACATTATACTTAGCATTTTTCTCAAAACTCTTTGTCCTGTCGGGTATGCTTGCAATTCACCGATACTTCTTGTGTTCCACCAGTGATGCCTGCTATCTGTCGGTAATGCTTTCTACCTGTGTTTTTCCTCTGAGTATACTAATGGAAAAATAATTTCTTCATTCTATCTCATATTTTCCATCCTGATAAAATAGGCTTCATTCAATCTCAATTTATTCTATATAATATTATTTTTGTTTGGGAGGGTATGGAATGGGCTCGCTAATCTTGCCAGAATGCTATTTTTTTTTTAAAAAAAAATTGCAAAAGCTTAAGACCATATTGAAAGGCCTTTTATTTTAGCCATGTTAAAATCTCTTGGCTACAACCCTCACTTTGTGCTTTCTATTCAAATGCTTTTCACAGATGTAAATTCTTGTATTTCAATTAATTTTCATCAATATACCAATTATGGTTTGCATAGATCTATTAGTCAAGGTTTCCTTTTGGCCCCTACATTGTATGTTCTTTCTGCCAACATTTTTGGATAATTACTTGCTTCAACAATTTCTACAGGGCGTGTCCATGGCATTTCCCTTCTCAATTCTCCCGACCATCTTGTCATTGGCCATTTTGGAGATGACTCTCTTCTTACCATGATTGAGGATCAATATAATGTCCACCATTCTCTTCAATGTTTGGAGACTTCTTGTTTGTCTTATGGATCATTCATTCATTGACATCAAACCCTCTCCTATAGACAGTCATTCCTTCCATTACCACAATGGATTCTACAGTGTGAATGGAAATGGATTCAGAATGGTTAGGCATTTCACTTCTTGGGAATACCTTTTTCCTTTCATGGATCAGCTTCAAAGATGTGGAATGTGGTTCTTGCTAAAATTGACTCCAAGTTAGCCCTTTTGTTAACCAAGCCTCTTTCATTGGCAGGAAAGTTTCAAATTTTCTCCAAGATTCTCACAACTACTCGTGTTTATTATTCCTCCTATTGGTCTCCTTTCAAAGAAACCTATGGTAAGCTTGAGATATTTTTATAAGATTTATTATGGATTTATGATACTCAAAAGCATCATTTTCATCGAGTGGCCTGGGAATATTGCTTCCTACCTCGACATTCTAGTATTCTTGGTCTCATTTATACACACAAGCAAGGAAATGCTCTTTGTATCAAATGGGTGGTTTGATGTGTTTCTGGTGATGAGGCCTAGAAAATTCTCCTTCAACACTATATTTCTTGTGGGTTTCCTTCACATCACCCTACCTAGACAGACATTGGTTTTAAAACCCTTTTGCTCATGAGGGGTCTACTTCAAATCTAGGGTTCCTTTGTTGCCAAAAGAATTTGGTGTGCTTGGGAAGAAGCCAAGTTGTGACTCATGTGACATGGTTCTTGCTTCAGAGATGGAATTTCTTTCATTCAACATAACCTCTGGTGGTCTTCATTAATTCAAATACAAGTTCTCCCTCTTGCTCGAATTCATGGTATACATGCTCTGCGCTTCCATAGGCACGACATTCAAACCCCAAAGGACTTTTTTGTAGGTCAACTATGTCTATCCAGTCTTGGGAGGATGCACGGGTTCAATTTCGCTTGACTCGGCAAGATAGAGACACTTTTTCTCGATGCTAATTTCTCTCTTGTCTAGAGAGCTCTTGCATAAGATAGGTATAACAAGTCTCACATTGTGGTACAAGGATGGTTTGTGGTACCCAAAAATTGCTTTCTAGAGATACAAACCTCACCAAGGCTACCAATGGCTTTCACACCACTTTCCCATGTGGATGTTTTGAATCAACGTTAGCATCTGTAGTCCAATCATGCTACATGGAGGCTACATTTTATTACAATTTTGTCTAGTATTATAGAGCCTAAAATTGCATATTTTTCATGGTATATTCTTGTTCAAGGCTTACCTTTGGGTGCTCATGTTCATCATTTGGGTATCCCAAATCTTTGTTGTCATCTCTATAGTTAGTCTGAGTCCTTTCTTCACCTTTTCTGGTTCTGTCGTCGAGCTCAAAAATATGGGATTAGGATCCATGATTTTTTTCCCCCGTTTCGCCCCAACATGTTCTCTTTGCATATGGTTCTCCTTGGTGATAATATCTCACTTCCATTTCCCTTCTTGAAGCTTTGGCACACTTTCAGGATGGAGATTCTTTTTTCCCTTTGTTAAGACAGAAATGTGGTGATTTTTTCACACATCTTTATTGATGCTAATGTGTCTATTTTTTCTATTTAGCTTGTATACGCAATAATGTTATGTTGTAGATCTAGGTCTAGGATAATAAGGTCACCCTTGAGGTGGCTCATCTGCAAGAATTATTATAGCATTGGGGAAATGCTCCCTGCACAGTAACTTGGGTGTCTCCTGAGAATTTCATTTCTGGTGGTCAGTCCTCTTCACGTGGACAATGACATAGATAGAGTTCTTCCAGAAGGAGAGAAGATTCACATTCACAGACTCATCATCATTGTTCTCCTCAGAGCCAGTTCTCATCATGCAGTTTGGTTGTTCCTCTACGTCTTCAAGGTTCTCCTTCTAGCTAGATGCCCACAAATACTCCTACTTGGGCTCTTCCGGCTTCTGTTGGTTGGCCTTCTTAGGTTGATTCTTTGGGCTGGCCTTCTTCTTCCAAATGCTTGCCTAGATTGACGTTAGCCATCTCCCCACAATGTGAGGATAAGGAGGATGAGGAAGGCACTGTAGATGGCTATACCATGCCAAACCCTGATCCAGAACCACACCCAGGATGGGGAAAGAAGGATTAACTAGACCCTCTGCCTTCATCGACTATTGCCTTTGATGCTTGAGGATGTTTCTTTTCTAGGCTTGGCCCATTTTGATGGTTTAAAAAAAAGACTTTGTTGTTATGCTTTATATTTATGAGCATTTCCCTTATGACTCTAGGATAGTTCCGATGTGACTTGAAGGGAGTATTTTTACCTCCCACTTTAATCTCCTCTTTATGTATTATGTTATTTAAATTAATAAAATTGGTATCATATTAATATATAAAAATGAGACAAAGTAAAAATAAAACAAAAGAGCTACTCAAATACTAAATAATTATTTGTGGGTATATGTTTTATCTTTTAGGTACATGTTTTTCTTACTATACATTTTTATTCTAATTTTTCAAATTTTATTTCTAATTAAAGTAATTATTCTTAGTAACTATTAATTAAAAAAAGTTAAATAAATTTATATTGACATAAATAGAATATTTTATAAATTAATTATATTTTTTAATAAATAGAAGTTCTTATGTATTAATTTATAATTTATAATTCATGAATATGTTAGTAATTTATTTTTATTTCATTTATGTTAAAATATACTATTCTAGATATAATTTAAGGTGGAAAGGAATTCGTGACTTCTTGTTATGAGAGAATGTATTTATGAAAAATTATTTACAACAATATTTATTTTATAAAATATAATGTTTAGTATAATTCTAATCTACAATAAAAATAAATTGATGTTCAAAGAGGCAAATGGCATTGCTGATTTTCTGACAAATAAGGTGATTGATGACCCATTCTTGCTTGAGGAAGTGGATATGAATTCTTTGTCACATTTGGTATAATCTGGATACTGCTATTTGAGACTAATTTACCATGTTTATTTATAATATTCTTAAATGTTCTTGTGGGTTTTAGATTATATTCCTGCTTCATGGATTTTTGTTTTTCTATATCAGTGGTACTAATATGGATTTTAGCCAAAGGCAGAGTTTCTCTTTGTGCAGGTGCGCCACTCTGGGTGTGCAATCCCCTTTAGATTCTTGCATGGAGGATCAACTATTTACGTTCAGTAGGTGGATGAGGGACAACTTTCTTCAGCAGTGACATATGCATCCCTTGGGTTCCCTTCTTCTTATCCCCCCTTTCTTTTCGATATGAGGATATGGAGGCGCCTTCTCTACTTCTGACTGAGTAGAACTACTTAGAGAGCTTGTGGAAGGCCTTCCTCTGGTTTATTTGAGATTGTTGGGACTTGAGACAATTTATTTGTAATACCCATAGGGCCTGTGGGTCCTTGATTTTCTATTTTTGGGTTTAGGACAAGGGGATATTTTTCTCTAACACTGTGGGGTTGTTGGTTTGGTTTTAACTTTGAATTCTTCTGTGGTCTATGTGACCTATTTTTTATGTTTTGGAGCAAGACCGGAGGTTTTCTTTTTATGGTTCTTTCCTACCAATGCTCCTTGAACCAGATTTGCAAAAAAAAATTTAATAAAAACTAATTTCGTGGTATATTTACTACTTTTATCAAAAAAAAAAAATGATGACATGAAACTATAATTTTATTTATTTAAAATTCATATTAATATATAAAAATGAGATTAAGTAAAAATAAAATAAAAGAGCTACTCAAATAGTAAATAAATAATTTTTGAAATATAAAATTTAAAATTTAAAATTATTCAAACTAAAAAATTATTTAGAATAATATTTATTCTATAAAATATAATGTTTAATATAATACATGAAACTATAATTTTGTTTATTTAAAATTCTTATTAACATTAAAAATGAGACTAAGTAAAAAAAAAAAAAAAAACACTATTCAAATAGTATTTTTTTAAATAGAAAATTTAAAATTTAAAATTACTCAAATTGAAAAAAAAATTAGAATAATTTATTTTTTTAAATATAATGTTTAATATAATTCTATTCTACAATAAATTGCTAACATGAAACTATAATTTTATTTATTTAAAATTCATATTAATATAGAAAATTGAGACTAAGTAAAAATAAATCGAAAGTTAAATAGTTATTTGTTGAAATTTAAAATTTAAAATTTAATTTATTCAAATTTATGAATTCCAAAAAAAAAAATTAATTCTAATCATAATTTACTATTTTAATAAGTCTT
>MU228406.1:2574810-2589927 GCA_018584345.1 Thuja plicata
TATATATATATATACACACACACACACTACACGAACGTTTCAGACCACACACTAATACATCACCCAAGCAAGTAAAAAATGTATCTCAGTGGTGACTAAAACTATTCAATTTGATTTTTCGCTCTGCATTTTTGATTGCATACTAGCTGCATTTACTAGGCACTGCAACTCAGTGACGTGGCGTCCTCCCTGCGAAGACTCATCCCCCAATGACCCAGGTGTGTGCATTCTATTTTTATGTTTTGTAATGTCCGCCCTACCATTTATTCTCCTGCAGAAGTCATAGCTTTTGCCTTAACTCCCATCAATGAACTAGCAACCTCATCTACGCTTAAACTACCTAACCACAAAAGTGGTATACATAATGCATCTCCATCAGCAAAAACATTCTCAGAGGTGGTGGCTAACTCCTCCACGGTCTCTACATATGCTAGGTTTAGTGTTTCACATCGCCATGAAGAGGCCGAGCCAAGTAAGAGCTCTATGAACGCCTTGACGCCTTTTTCCATCTCCCCTAACCCTGAAATGCTTGGTGAAATTGAGAAGGAAAAAAGTAGGTTAAAAAACTTTGCTATTTTCTTCGCTGCTGTTGATGTTGAAAGGTGCCCTGCAAGGAAATTTCTTGATGATTGGTTTCATAATTATTGGAATCTCAAGCTAGGGCATAACATTTCATTCTGTAGGAAGTTATAGAAGGGTCTGTTTGTTATTTTCTTTAAAACCTCAGAAGCTCAAGAGGCTGTTCTTAAAAGACAATATTGGAATGTAGGTAACACTTCATTTCAAGCTTTAGCCTGGACTCCGGAGGCTATTCATGAAGAGGTGCTTTCTCTTTCGACTCCTAGATGGATCATTATTAAAAACCTGCCCCCATTTCTTTGGTGTTTCATTAATCAAATCCTGGAACCACTCGATAAGGTCATTAGGTTTGATGACACTACTCGACTCGTTCCTCACATGGATGCTAGAGCTCTTGTTTCGCTTAGACCGGGCATTGAAATCCCTCTGGCTCTTGAGATCAACATTTCTGGGGAAATCATATCGTGTCCTTTGGAAATTTTGGGTGGTCTGAATGCATGTTTTCTATGTAAAAAGGAAGGGCACCTTCATCGTGAATTCCCCATTATTAAAAGGAAAAGTGATGCTATCTCTACCCCAAATTCTGCTGATAATTCAAAAAAAAACTCTGCTCCATCTGTTAATACTTCTTTGTCATCTCCAGTGTTGTCTTCCCCACCAGTACAACACACTAACAAACAAGTCCCTACTAATATGATTGAACCCTCTCTAGATGTTAATATGTCAGATGGATTCCAAGTTGTTAAAAGGAAATCTAATAAAAAAAGAAGAAGGAAAGTTGATAACTCAGAAGTTGAAGCTGATAAATCTAAAAAATCAAATATACCACCCATGACTCCAATTCCCCCTGCTACTCTTACCTCTGTAGATACCGCTCCCACCTCTGTTGAAGCTAAAACCTTCAAGGAAATTGATGAGGGATACTATCTGGAAATCCTTCCTGTGGATAATAGTAACAAGATCTCTATCCCGTTAGAGCCCACAAAAGCCCATAATCAATCTACTCCGTCGGTTAGACCTGGCATGGGAATTGACTACTCTAAGACTTCTGATGCGGAAGCTGATGACTTAGAATGGAAAAAAGATTTCCCCACATCTAAACGATGGAGCAGACCTCCTGGGTCAAAGAATAAAGGTTCTAGTGGGCTCGGAAATGAGGAAGCTTCTCAACCGGTCATAACCAATAGTATAGGTGGGTCCATGGACCTTATATGCATCCCCACTATTAACAGGTCAGGATGAATTGTATTTCATGGAATGTAAGGGGTCTTGAGTCCCCAGATAGGAAATACATTGCTAAGAGATTTATGGACACTGTTAATAAAAAAGATTTTATTATGCTACAAGAACTTAAAGCCGTTGATTTTATGTTAGATATTAGTCTTGACTACATCTGGAAAGATTCCATTAAAATTTTCTCTTCTCATTCTAAAGGAAGGGGAGGTGTAGCACTTCTTATTAACCCTAAATGGTCCAAGCACATCATGGACAAAGGAAGGTCTCCATGTAATAGAGCTGTTTGGGCCTCATTCTGCATTAACGATTTGTCCTTTGGAATCTGCTCTGTTTATGCTCCTAATGATCCTCTGGAGAGGGCTGACCTGTGGGTGTGTTTAACCTCCCTCCCAGACATCCCATGGATTTTGGGGGGTGACTTCAACATGGTTGAGTCACAAAAGGATAAATCTGGTGGGAGACCCTTTAACTGGAAACCTCCAGAGGTTGAACCTTGGAATAATATGATCCAGTCTAAAAGAATATTTGATCCTTTGAAGAACAATGACAATTCCAATCCTAATCTGAGGTACACCTGGTGTAACTTTCAGCAGGGCTCTTCCCATATATATGCCAGGCTTGATAGATTCTACGCACACACAAATTGTTTTTCCTTCATCCTTGATAAGCTTGGCAACCTTGTTATGATTTATCCTACGGCTCTCTCTAACCATCATCCCATCTCTGCCTGTATTAAGCTTACCTGTGCTCCTCAATCTCCTCTGTCTGGAAGTTCCAGATATATCCTCAACACCTCCCTTCTGGAAGATGATGATATCCTAGTTGCTATTCAACTTATCAGTACTTTCAATAAGATTGGATCCCCTTCCCTTTCTTGCTGTGAGAGGTGGCAAAAAAAAATCCATGCTTGGCAAGCTTTACTCCAAACTCTCGGTCAAAAGAAGGCTAAGAATTTTAGATTTCTAGAGAAAACTCTTATTGATAAACTTAAGTCTGTTGAAACACATATGCAGAATAACCCATCCAATCACAGCTTGGTCCCCATCATTTCTAATGCCAGAGATAACCTTCGTAGGCATCAACAAACACTAGTCCATGGTGCCAAGATTAGATGCAGGGCACACTGGTTGCAACATGGAGACAAAGGTTCAAAAAAAAAATTTAACTACCTCAAGCAAAAACATGCAAACAAAGCTATCTCTAGCATTTTTGTTGATAATAGGGAGATATTTGACCCTAATGAGATCAAGAAATCCTTCGCCACCTACTACTGTAATTTGTTTACCTCTGAGGAAAATAGGGAATCCTCTGCACTCAGGAACAAGATCAGATCCATTATCCCTAAAAAGATCACTCAACCCGACTCTATTCTTCTAGGGGAGAGTATTACTAAAGAGGAAATTTTTAATGCTATCACTTCACTTAAAAAAGACAAAACTCCTTGTCCTTATGGGATTCCGACTGAATTCTATCAAGCTAATGTTAGTTGGATAAGCTCGGATCTCCTGGACCTTTATAATGAGGTTTATGAGAAAGGTTCTCTGGACAATATGATTAATAGAGGTATCATTAAGTTAATCCCTAAAGAGGGTGATAAAACTAATATCAAAAACTGGCGCCCAATCACTCTATTGAATGTCTCATATAAAATACTTGCCAAAATTTTGGCTCATAGAATGGAAAGCATCCTGCCTAAGTTTGTTAACTCTACACAGACCGGATTTATAAAAGGTAGATATATCCTGGAAAATCTCATAACCAGCTGGGAAGCAATGAACTGGGCTAAGTCCTCCAACCAGAATGCAGCTATCTTTCTCTTGGACTTTGAGAAAGCATATGATAGAATTGAATGGAATTTTATTGATCTTATGCTTAAGGCATTTGGCTTCCCTGACCTCTTCTGTAAGTATACCAAGATCTTTCTTAAAGATGCTATGGCCCAAGTTGATATAAATGGATCTCTCTCTGACCCTTTTCCCCTGACCCAGTCTATTCGACAGGGCTGTTCGCTTGCCCCTGCTCTCTTTGTAATTGCTTCTGAAGCTTTATCCTTCATCCTTTCTGATAATACTATATCTCCGGCTGTCAAAGGCATCACCTTACCCAATAGTGAAGATTTGACCATTTGCCAATTCGCTGATGATACTAGTTTATTTGTTAAATTGGAAGAAATTAATTTCAGTTATCTTACTAAAAAGCTTGATCTTTTATGCTTGATCTCGGGTGCTAGGCTGTCCCAATCAAAATGTATCTGTCTGGGATGGGATGAGCAGCCTTCGGGTTGGTTTTTGAAATATGGATTCCAGTGGGGTGGACCCACCAATATAGTCAGATACCTGGGTATCCCCTTCTCTGTAGATCCTTCTCTTAGAGATATGTGGCTCTGGGTTAAAACTAAGATCACAAAAAAAATTAGCAGCTGGTACAACCGATCCTTTTCACTTGCTGGTAGACTTCAGGTCTGTCAAAAAATATTATCTTCATATAACATATACTACGCCTCGGCCTGGATGTTTAACAACTACCAAATATTGGAAATCCAAAAGGCCATAAGGAGTTTCCTTTGGTCGGATGGTAAAGGCAATAAAAAGTTGCATGCGGTTAAATGGAATTGGTGCAGCACTGATAAGAATTATGGAGGGCTTGGTTTGAAAGACCTCAGAATCCAAGGTATAGCTCTTGCCACCAAATGGGTCTCTCACTGTGTTGAGGGGGATGAACCATGGAAGGTGCTTGTCTGAAATAATATCTTGAGGGGTTACCCGAAGAAGGCTAAAACTTGGAAAGATCTTCCATTTGCCGATATTTTATTTGGTAAATTTCCTATCAATGTACATGGTTCTACTGTGTTTAAAACAATATGGAAAGCATGGGAGTCTTCTAGACACTATATTTCTGATAATTCCTTCCATTTTGACACCCTTCTGCATGGTGAAAGGTCCATTTGGTGGAACCTGTATCTCCAGGGGAAGCCTCTTACCCTGACTCAAGGCTGCTCGGCTAAATTTTGGAATAACTTGGGGATTTCCACATTCATTGATATATTTGAGAATGACAGTCTGATTAATTGGGATGAGTTAAGAAATAAATACAAACTTCCGGCTGCTCATAAAAAAACTTATTACATGATCTCTAGAGCTTGCTCTGATATCCCTTCCTCCTGCCTCATAGACTCACATAGATACCTTAATATCAAATGGCTTGATGGTATTTTTCTTAGCAAAATCAAAGCCAAAAATGTGTACAATTCCCTGAGTAATAATCTAGATATTATAAAGCATGTCAATGTTTTTTGGTATACATCCCTGGATACCAAGGACTGGAACAAAATCTTTAATAGAATCTGGAAATATTCTATTGATCCTAAGATCAGATGTTTTAAATGGCTTATGCTGATCAATAGGCTCCCCATCAGCAGGTACCTGGCTCCTAATGATGTGTGTAGACTTTGCAATAGACCTGAATCCTATAGACATATTTTTTTTTAATGTAAATTTGCTAAGAAGGTTTGGGCTTTATTTGGAATAACTTATCCCAAGTTCATTGATATTTTTGAAATAATTACTGGGTATATTTAGGGTCTTAAAAATGATTCTAATATTTTATGGCTCATTATTTCCTCTAATATATTGTGGCAACTATGGAAGTGCAGGAATGAGGAAAGGTATCAAGGTGTACATAGATCTCTTACTGAGTTGTTCTTAAAGCTCACTCTTCTGAAAATCTCCTCGCAGGTTTGTATCACAATGATGATCGAGAGAGAGAAACTTATCAGATTCCTCAAAATGGGGCATTCCACTATGTTCGTGTTTGAAATGAAAGATGGTTACGATTATCGTAATCATATGAACAATATGGCTCTATTCAACAAAACGGTGAAAACATTACACAAGGAAATCACCAAGAACAAGAATGCGACTGATGATCAGATAAAAATGATTTCTCAAATCCAAGCCAACAAAAGCATTGCTTGGATGGAAGGACCACTTGGATGGACAGCATGGGTGGAACAATTTGAATATCTGCTTCATTAAAAAATTTTGAATATATGGCTCTTGTGTAGTACAATCTCCTTATGTTATTTGGATAGCATACTTGGTTTTTTCTTTAACTCCGTGTGAGGCATGCCTCTAGAGCTGAAATACTCTTGGATCTTCTTCATATTGTAACCTTTTTTTGATATCTCTATATTTAATATAAAAAAAATGTATCTCGATTTTTCCGTTTGGAGTATTTTGTAACATTGGTGACAATCTTTAGAATGTAACCATCAAGAATGTGATTTCATTTGTATAGATCTATAAAGTTTTTGTTTTTAAGTGCATTTTCTACATGTGATGATAGATTTGTGGAGATTATCTTTAGTTTTGTTTTTTTTTTTTAATGTTGACAGATTCTTGTCAATCCTATCGGTTCTTGGAGCACTTTCAATTGGCCCATTCTTTAAAATACATTTAAAATAGTGTAAATTAATTATTTCAAATTAATTGTTGTTTAAAATATAGTATTACAAAATTTAAAAATTTGGGGCTGCCTCGTAAATGAAAGCAAATGCCTTGTCATTTAGTAGCTCTTCTCTAATGTGTAAAATCATGGATAAGTAGGACACATAATCCCAAAAATGCAATAACCTTCTTAAGGTCTAAAATATCTATATTTTTTCTTGGTAAATTACCTCATCCAATTAGCCTTATTAACATGACCTCCATTGTTATATTTTAATATTATTAATTAAAAGGATATGTATATAAAAAGAAAGATCTATCTTTTATTATAAATTCTTTTAAATAAAATATATTTTAATATTATCTTCTTTATTATGATATTTTGGCTAATATGTTTGAATTTAAAAAAAATAATCTTTCTCTATTTCATTTTTTTCATAGAAGAGGGTTAAAAATTTATTAAAATTCAAAGAGAAACAAAACAAAATAAAAAAAGCTTAGCTAAAATCTCTACTGAATCCTATCACTATCAACAAGTTGATCGCAAATATGAGATAAATCAGGGGGGAGTTTCCTCTTATCAACAATACTCCAATCCAACATGTGCTATGAAGCTCATTTAGCCAAACAGTGAGCAACATCATTCCACTCGCAAGGGATGTGTGTAGAAGTGACAGAAAGAAATGAGGTCCTAGTTTTCTTTTGTGAGCGACCAACATCCCCAAGGATGAAAAGCATAGTGAAAAAAAATGGCTGACGATAGGAGCAAGATGGATAAAGCCTGGTTTGCATAGTTCGGATTGGCTTGTACAATGTGGATATTTGAGATTTAGATTTGGGCACATGTTTTTTCTTACTATACATTTTATTCTAGTTTTTAAAATTTTATTTTTAATCAAAGTAATTATTCTCCGTAACTATTAATTTTAAAAAGTTAAATGAATTTCTATTGATTTAAAGAGAATATTTTACAATTTAATTAGAAATTGTTTTATATATAGTACTTATGTATTAATTTATAATTTATAATTCATAAATATATTATTTATTTATTTTATGTTAAAATTAATTAGTCTAGATATAGTTTATGGTAGAAATGAATCTATGATTTCTTGTTATGGAAGAATGTATTTATGAAAAATTATTTAGAACAATATTTATTTTATAAAATATAATGTTTACCATAAATATAATCTACAACAAATTGATGACATGAAACTATAATTTTAATTATTTAAAATTTATATGAAATGAGCATTTTTTCCATGCTTGCCCTTAGAAGAAAGCTTGTGTCGAAATTGATCTTGCCTATGAACTTAGGGAGTCTACTGATATTCAACTTGGCAAGCAATGTTTCTTGCACTGTGTAATGTATTTGAATTTTCCCTATACATGTTTCTGTTGTCATTCTGCAGAGCACAAAATTAAGGATTTCCCTTTGGCAATTCTAAAACCAAGCCTCCTCCAAAGCAGTCGGTTATTTCTCAAGGATCTGAGCCTACCAAAGAAGATGTCTATTGGACTACGGTGGTCCACAAAGGAAAGCAATCACTTCAGCCATCTCGACTTTGCCAACCTAGGAACTAGTCTCTACCAAGGTATCTGGAAGTCGAGCTCTCTAGTTCCATATATTTCAAACCCTGGTGCCTAGGGGAAATCTACAATGGAAGGTTCCCATGGCTCCACCATGGAAGCCACGGCTCCACAACCAACTTCATTGGATAATACAGGTTCTTTCTGTCATCTCTCTCGGAGCCCTCCATGGCATGATAAGATTGATGATGCAGACCCTGGAAAAAGACAAATTTTCCCAGGATATCTCTACCCTTCTTTTCATTGAGGTTCTAATTTTTTACAGAATAGTTCTCCTCTCTTGGGGATGAGGATACCATGAACGATGGTTTTTAATGAATTTCATTTCCTAGAATGTAAGGGGTCTTACTAAACTCTCTCAAAAATATATTGTTTGAGATGTCCATCACACATTTCCTCAAACTGATATTTTCTTTCTTCAAGAGATAAAAATATCTGGTTTTTTCTTACAACTGCATGTCATGTTATTTGGCCTCATATTTTAGTTTTTTCCTCCACCCATGAAGCTAGTAATGGCGGGATGGTTACCTTGTTGGTACCACGTTGGTAGAGTGAAATAATATACCATTGTGAGGACCCCATGCATAGCCTGGTGTGGATTCTTATGAAAATACGGAATCATCATTTTAGTATTATTAATATTTATGCCTCTAATAATGCAGTGGAAATAACTTACTTGTGGCAATGGCTTGTTGACTCATTTCCGGTAGCTGCTTGGGTTTTGCATGGAGACTTTAATATCATGGTTGAAGTGGCCTTTTGATAAGGATGGCATTAAAAAATTCTATTGGACAACTAGAGAACGTGAGGCTTGGTTTTACATGCACAATAAATTGGGCATTTTTTATCCCAATGCTAACTGCCACCTCCCACATGTAGTTTGTAATACCTGGAGTAATTTCAGGGCTGGTTCTGATAGAGTATTTAAACACCTTGATCACGCTATAATCTATTCTCCATCTTAAATTTTCTCTTTTGGGATAGAGCAATCCTCGCTAATCTTCCCTTTAACTGATGTCACCTTATCAGACTATTTGCCTATCAAATTTTCCACACAATGGTGTATCACTTTTCCACATTCCTCTCATTGTTCATTTTGTTTTAACACGTCATTTATGAGTCATTCCTATTGTGGCCTACATTTAGAGAGTTTGGAACCTATAACCTGAACCCCCACAACCCATGGGTTGGATTTTGTGGTGGAATAATGTCATTCTTTGAACCACTAAATTTATGCACTGTTATGGAAAACAAGTGGCACATTTCCACTGCTAGTCTTATGAGAAAACCAACAAGGATTTGTGTGCAGTTGTTGAGAGCTTGACATTTCATCTTTTTTCAACTGAATTACAGCTTAAGGCAGCAACACTTCATCACCAGAAGAAAGGTACTAACACTTATTATGTCAAAGGAGCCCAACTTAAGGTACGATTGCATTGGCTAAAAGTGGGAGATCGAGCCAATAAAGATTTTTTACCTCTCTATGCCCAAGACATTCATCTCATGGTATTAAAATTATCAAAGACAACACTTTCGTGTTTACTGAAGTGTCAAACATTCTACAATATTTTTTAGATCACTACCAGAAATTTTTTACAACTCAAGTCCCCACTTAAACCAGTCAACAAGCCTTAGATAAGAATCTAGAAATCATTCCCAATCATCTGTCAAAATCCTAGGGGGCTTTCTGTCACCAGACATTGTCTATACAAGACCTTAAGGAAGTCATTTTCTCTATGGCTAATGAAAATCCCTTGGTTGTAATGGCTTTCCCTCTGAATTTTACAAGGATCTTTAGGATTGTATTCGATCAAACCTTGACCATATCTATCTAGAGGCCTTTCAAACTGGCACTTTGGGCTCAATCATCAACAAGGAAAATATCATATTCATACCTAAATATGGAGATCCAGAAGGAATTTACAATTGGCATCCTATTACGTTGCTCAATATGTCTTACAAGATTATTGCTAAATCTTTGGCTCTAAAAACTCACCATCTTCTATCTCAGATTGTTCATCCTGAGAAAACAGGCTTCATTCAATCTCAATTTATTCTAGATAATATTTTTTTTTTTTGGGAGGGTATGGAATGGGCTCACCAATCTCCCTAGAATTCTTTTTTTTTTTTAAATTGATGTTGCAAAAGATTATGACCATATCAAATGACCTTCTATTTTAGCCAAGTTAAAAGATCTTGGCTACAACCCCCTCTTTGTGCTTTCTATTCAAATTCTTTTCACATAAGCCAATGCTTATATTTCAATTAACATTCGTCAGTCCACCAATTTTGGTTTTTATAGATCTATTAGGAAAGGTTTCCCTTTGGCCTCTGCATTGTATGCTCTTGCTCCCAAACGTTTTGGCTAATTGCTTGCTTCACCAATTTCTGCAGGGTGTGTCCATGACATTTCCCTTCTCAATTCTCTCAACCAACTTTTCAATGGCCAATTTGTAGATGACTCTTTTCTTAGTTTGATTGAGGATGAAGATAATTTCCGTCATGCTCTTCAATGTCTCGACACTTTTTGTTCGGCTTGTGGTTCCTCCATTCAATGGCATAAAATGTTTTGCTATATACAGGCATTCTTTTCATTACCACAATGGATTCTACAGTATGATTAGAAATGGATTGAGCATGATCAGGTATTTCAATTCTTGGGAATACCTTTTTCCTTTCATGGATCGGCTTCAGAGCTGTGGAATTTGGTGCTTGCTAAAATTGATTCCAATTTAGCCTACTGGTTGACCAAGCCTCTTTCATTGGTAGGAAAGTTTCAAAATTTCTCCAATATTTTTTCAACAATAGTCCTATTGGTCTTCTTTCAAAGCAGCATATGGTAAGTTGAGAGATTGTTACAAGATTTTTTATGGGATTATGATACTCAAAAGCATGCTTTTCATCGAGTGGCCTAGGAATATTGTTTCCTGCCTTGACATTCTAGTGGTCTTGGTCTTATTACTATACACAAGCAAGGACATGCACTTTGTATTAAATAGGTGGCTCGATGTGTTTCTCGAAATGAGGCCTGGAAATTTATTCTTCAACATTGTATTTGTTGTGGGTTTCCTTCACATAGCCCTACCTGGAGAGACATTGGTTTTCAAAAACTTTTTCTCATGAGGTGCCTAGTTTAAATCCAGGGTTCCTTTGTTGCCAAAATAATTTTTGGTGCTTGGGAAGTGGCCAAGCCCTAGATCAGGTGGCATGGTTCTATCTTCAAACATGGATTGTCTTTCAATCAGCACAACCTCTGGCAGTCTCCATTAATTCAAAAGCAATGTCTTCCTCTTGCTCAAATTTTGGATATTCATGCTCTATGCATCCACAAGCATATCATTCAAAACCAAAAGGACCTTTTTTGCAGGTTGACTATGTCTATCCGGTCTTGGGAGTATGCACAAGTTCAATTTCGCTTGACACGGAAAGATAGAGACACTTTTGAGTTGCTGATTTCTCTCTTGCCTGGAGAGCTCTTGCATAAGATTGGTATAATAAGTCTTGCAGTGTGGTGCAAGGATTGGTTGACTTGGTATACAAAAATGGCTTTCCAGAGATACAAAACTCACTAAGGCTACCAATGGAATTCACACCACTTTCCCATGGTGGATGTTTTGAACCAACATTGGCATCTGTAGTCCAATCATGCTACATGCAGGCTACATTTCATTATAATTTGGTCTAGTATTACAAAACCTAAAATTGCATATTTTTCTTGGTGTATTCTTTTTCAAGACTTAGCTTTGGGTGCTCGTCTTCATCATTTTGGTATCCCAGATCCTCGTTGTCCACTCTATAGTTAGTTTGAGTCCTTTCTTGGATCCATGGTTTATTGGATCCTCTGGGCTTGGATTGCATCAAGTGGTATCAGATTTTCTTGTTCGTTTCTTCTGGAGCTTAGGTTTCTCAAAAATCTAGAGAGATGCCTCTGATAAGATTGGACCAAAGGGCAATTTCAGATATTTCTAAGGAGGTGGAAGTGAGGATATTAGAAACATTTAGATTTGAGATGATGGAAATGAGGAATGAAATTATAGAAGGTATAAGAAATTTTGGATTACATAGAGGTCCAAGAACGGATGATGGTTATGAAGAAGCTACTGAAGATTTTAAAGTTGCTAGATCTAGTGGAGATGACAGAGCTGATCGAATAGAGAGATCTGGAGGAGATAGGTATGATCGACTGCATATATATGGAGCATGGTTGAGTAAAAGCTGCCAAATGGAGGTGTCCAATTCTTCAGGTACAGTGTGAGCCGAGGATCTAATTGATTGGATCAGTGAGTTAGAAGACTAATTTAAGCTGGAAGACATTCAAGATCCTTAGATTTAGGTTGGCACAGACTAAGTTGAAAGGACATGTTGCCTTATGGCGGAAAGCGTTGTAGAGGGACTGAGAAGAAGAAGGTGATATGAAGATCAATTGGTGGAGGTTGATGGTGGAAAAGCTACAGGCTAAGTTCATTCCTGCCGATTATGAACTTGAGTTGTTTAAGAAGTTGCAGAATCTGAAAAAGATGAGATGACTGTGGAAGATCATACCAAGGAATTCTACAAGTTGACTATTCAGTTGGGACTTAAAGAACTTTCTAAAGAAAAGGTGGAGAGGTATGTTAATAGTTTGAAATTCAATATCCAAGATGAGATTGGTATGTTGAAGATTGACTCGGTAGAGGATGTTTATCTATATGAGCTGAAGGCAGAATATAAGTTGAAGATAAGACATTATGGTAATTCTCAAGGGAAGGAGAAGCAAGAGAAGTCGGTAAAGGATAAACTGAGAGTTGAGGATGAACCAAAACTGTTGAACCAAGGAGAAGGGTCGTTAGAGCTATGTTCAAAGGTACTTGTTACTACTATGCAAAAGAAGGACATCAGTCATTTCAATGTCCCCATGCAGATAGGAAAGTCGGTAGTCACCGAAATGTTGTGTTGAATGAGGTTATTGAGAATGAACCTGAGGTGGAGGGTGTGAATCATTTTCCTTAGGAGAACTTTTATTCCCTCGAGGCAAGATGACTCTTGTTAGAGGAAGATTTTTTTCAAGAATGTGTGCAAGTCTGATGGTAAATGTTCTAAAGTGATTGTTGATGGAGGGAGTACTGACGAACCTAGTTACTGAGGAGATGGTTTAGAAACTTGGTTTGAAAAGTTTGAGGCATCTTTGTCCTTATCAAATAAGTTGGTTACAATATGGTCATACAGTAGAGGTGAAAGAGCTGTGCATGGTGAGTTTTTACATTGGTACCTATAGAGATGAAGTACTATGTGACATTGTGGGGATGAGTTCTTGTCATGTTTTACATGGTATACCTTCCAATTATGATAGAGAGGCTATTCATGATTTTAAAATAAATTCCTTTACTATATTGAAGGATGGAAAGAATTCTATTTTGATTCCTTAGAGGGATGCAGAGCTTGGGAGGAGGAACTTGAGCATTAGTAGAAGATCTAAATTGGTTGTAATGGATGGTGTAGGTATGAGTGTGCAGAAATATGAAGATAAATCTGCAAGTAGTAGTGGTAAAAGGAAGCAGAAGAAGAACCGAGTGAAGAGTGTGTTGGTTGAGGACTTGGAAGACATGTGTATGAAGAACCAATTTGGAATCTGTCTTTAATCCCAACAGATGTTCATCCAGATTCTGAGAACATCTTTTTTGCACCTTTGGTGTCTGGTGCAGGAGCATCCTGGGGTAGTTGGCAATCCTGTGTCACAAAAAACATGTTTTATTTTGATTTACATTTTAGTTGTTAACTTGGTTAGATACCTGAGGTGCTCAGTCACTTTCATGGCAATTCTCGGCTGGAAGATGTATTCCTTCACTGTTGGACTCGGTGGTACTCGGTGTTTCTATGTTTGGTGATATTCTACTCGAGGTACACTACTCAGTGGTAGTTTCTCAGTGTGTGAAACTCGGTGGTGTCTTTCTCGGTAGCATATTACTTGGTGGTGTTTGTTCCATAGATTTTTGCTTGGTTGTGTCTTTCACCGAGTGGTCTGGCTCTCATTGTTCTTGTTTACTGACTGGTTGTTGGGGTTCACAGACTTCTATTTATGTATTGGGTGGACATTAGAGATTGCATCCTTGAGATCATGTTGAGTTTTGAGGTATGCGGATTTGTGGCATTGGATCTTGTGTGGACCTAAATCTGGATTGATGTGTTTTCCTATGTATTTTGTTATTATTTGTAGCCAGCTAGTGCATTTAATATCTATTCATTGTAGAGTGTATGGCCGACTGGGTCATTTAATAATTATTTACAAGCCAACTTGTGGATGTGTTGTATAAAAGAGAGTCTAGGTTGATTTTTATGTAGGGAAAAAATGATGAAAAGATAGATAGAGGATAGCAGAGTAAGCTAATAAGATGAAAGATTGGAAGTTGTTGCAGATAGTGGTAAGTGGGTAGACAGAGATTGTAGATTTCTTGGTGGCTTGCAAGCATAATTTAACATATGGTTTCTTACAATTAGATATAGGGTAGATGGATAAGGTTGCATCCTACAAGATCTTGTTGAATTTGTTCATGTAATTGGCCCTAACCGGGAAGGCCTTACAGCCTAACATGTTGCATGTAATGGGAATTCTTAGATAAAATAAAGTTGATTTTGATATATCTCGTGTTGTGTTGTTTCCGTTGTGTTGTTCTTGCTGTTGGCTACAAGTTTGGATAGTCCTTTATTTGATCCTCTAAGCTTGGACTACATCAAGTTTAATAGGGTGTTAGTAGGGAAAAAATAGAAACAAGATCTTAGAAAAGATGTTAAATGGGAATCTCTATATGTAAATTTTTCCAACCTTAACTTTGATGGTGCTTCCAAGGGAAAACCATGTATATCAAGGGCAGTTTATGTGTTGAGAGATCACTCAAGAGGGATAATAAAAGTAACATGTTGCAAATTACCATTTGGGTCTAACGCCAAAAATGTGTGCATAAATGTTGACACATTTCTATGAATCATTCCATCCAAGGTTGCTCAAGAATGAGGCCTCAAATATCGATCCATAGCTCTCTAGTCATGGAGTGCAAAGGTGTGAAATGGAGGCCCTCAGATTGACCTAGTTATGCCTATGTAAATACACCATGAAATGAGAGATTCAAATGCATGAAAATGAGATCTACTCTATATGATTGAAATGCATAAAAAGAAATTAATCTAAATGATAACAATGCATGATTAATCTATGAAAGGAGATACAAATGCAAGTTTAATCTATGAAAATAAACATGAATCTAATCTACATGAATAGCCATGGATGCAA
>MU228406.1:2603913-2619176 GCA_018584345.1 Thuja plicata
TGGTTTCATTTGTATATATCTGTAAAGTTTTTGTTTTCAAGTGCATTTTCTACATGTGATGATAGATTTGTGAAGATTATCTTTAGTTATTTATTTATTTTTCATATTGTGATCTGATTTAATGTTGAAAGATTCTTGTCAATCCTATCGGTTCTTGGAGCACTTTCAATTGGCCCAGTCCTTAATATACAATTAAAATAGTATAAATGAATTATTTCAAATTAATTGTTGTTTAAAATATGATATTACAAAATTTAAAAATTTGGGGCTGCCTCGTAAATGAAAGCAAATGCCTTGTCATTTAGTAGCTCTTCTCTAGTTTGCAAAATCATAGATAAGTAGGACACATAAACCGAGAAATGCAATAACCTTCTAAAGGTCTAAAATATCTATATTTTTTCTTGGTAAACTACCTCATCCAATTTGCCTTATTAACTTGACCTCTATTGTTATATTTTAATATTATTAATTCAAAGGATAGGTATATAAAAAGAAAAATCTATCTTTTATTATTAACTTTTTTAAATATAATACATTTTAATATTAATATTTTGTCTAATATGTTTGAATTTAAGAAAATAATCTTTTTCTATTTCATTTTTTTTTAATTAGAAGAGGGGTAAAAATTTATTAAAACTTAAAGAGAAATAAAACAATACAAAACAAAGAGCATAGCCGAAATCTCTATTGAATCCTATCACTATCAACAAGTTGATCACAAATCAACAATACTCCATTTCAACATGTGCTATGAAGCCCATTTAGCCAAACAATGAGCTGCACCATTCCACTCACGAGGGATGTGTGTAAAAATGATAGAATCAAGAGACCTACATAGCTGGAGAATCTGATTAATAACCTTGAAGCCAAGTGCCAGCTAAAATTTGTAAACTCTTGCCTAGTTAGAAAGTTCACAACCACCTCATAATATATCTCACAAATAATCCTATGCCAAACATGCACATAACATTGTTTCACGACAAACAAGAGGGCAAGAACCTCCATGAGATTATTAGTATGAAAGCCCTTATACATAGAAAAAAAGAAACTGGACTTCAGCAAAACTACTTCGCCCAACTCCGCCTATGCCTACAGGTCCTAGATTTCCCCAAGAAGAACCATCAGTGTTTAAAACCCCAGGCAGAGGAGAGTCCAATGCCCCTCATGGTTAACTCCTTGCAAAGGATGTCTGGTCCTACTATGATAGTGTTGGCCAATAAACACTGGAACCCCTCCCTGAAGAGAGAAATTGAGGCAATTGCAAATAACAACATCCCTATGGTCCATACCGCCCTTCAACCCACACTTAACCAGAATTTTCTCCCAAAGAGAGTGGATAATATTCCATCACAGGTGCATAACCCCAATCCTAACATCCTGAAAAATCTTCCTATCCCTTTCCAACCAGAAATGCCAAAGAATAAAGGAAGGACCATTAGCCCAAGCAACATGAAGAAAATAGGTTTTAGAAGGGGGGTGCCCCAAGCGATCCCAGAACTTAGACAAAGAAGAAACATGCCAGCAGGGGCAGCCCAAGCTTTAAAGAATAATTTTTTGATTAAATTTAAAATTTATTCTAATTATTTATATCTTTTTGTGAAATTAAAACAATAATTAAAAGTTGTTAGAAGTAATTTAATTTGTAATTATTTTTCTTATTAAATTTATAAAATAATTATATTTTGATTAAGAATCTACATAAGATAGTAGGATATTATTCTTTTTTTAATTTATTTATTCTAATTCTTCTTCTTCTTAAAATTAAATTTCATTAAGTTAAAATTTTATTTTAATAATTTATATCTTTTTATGAAATTATAAATAATAATCTAGAGCTACTAAAATTAGTCTAATTTATAATTGTTGTCTTATTAAATTTTATATATTTTAATTATATTTAATTTTTTATTTTAATTTCTCTAATAAACAAATCTCAATTTAAAACTTAAATTAAAAAATTTAGCGAGATAGGGAAACTAAATTTTTAGTAATCATGGTGTTAATATGAGGATAATCTCTCTCTCTCTCTCTCTCTCTCTCTCTCTCTCTCTCTGTGTGTGTGTGTGTGTGTGTGTGTTTCCCTCTCTCCCCCTATCAATATATTTATGTATATTAAGCTAAGGAGGGAGGGGAGATAGAGAGGGAGAGAAGGAGAAAGGGAGACAGTTATCTAGGAAGGGGGAGATTTGTAAGAGATATAAGAGATGGAGAGGGAGAGAGATAGAAGACATATTAATATAGGCAATGCACCCTCAAAAATGGTGGGGAAGAGATGGTGAGAGGGAAGTAGATACCTAGATATGGGAGAGAGGTGAGAGAGAGAAAGAGAACAAAGGAAGAGGGAAAGAGGTAGAGGACATACCAATACATGAAATGCACCCTCAAGAGAGATAGTGAAGTAGAGATGGTAAGAAGGTGGTATATATATATATATATATATATATATATATATATATATAGAGAGAGAGAGAGAGAGAGATGACTAATGAAGCTTGATTAATTCAAAAAAAAATTATGATATGCAAAAACTTAGAATCTACATTATAACTATTGAACACAATCAAGTAGTAATCTAGGGGTTGTGAATTAGCACACTTAAAATTTTAATAAAAAAATTCTTAGTTAATGAATAGAAAAACATAAATAAAAGATTCCAGATACACATGAACACACAAGAACATCGAAGTTACTTCGAAAATTTGAGAAGAGAAAAACTATGATGAGAAAACTACTCACTATCCAAATAATTGATTATAATGTTTTAGACTTGAGGCCAAGGAAATCACTATGCCTATCAATATAGGCACAGTACCAAGGATTATGCTAATACTTAATGTACAAAAATAAACTCACATATATCTTCACATGCTCTCTTGCCAATCTAATTTGATACACACCTATAAGGTCAACCATAGAAAATGGTTATTATTGATGTTGGAATAATGGAATGGTGTGTACTGCTCTAGAGGGGAGGGGTGAATCAACACCCTTAAAAATTTTATCACTTAACCTTAATCCTTTTATGTAATCAATTCCTTGCATTACCGACCATATGTGCTATTCTATCTTTGTGTATGTAATATCAATTCATAAACTTAATTTTCATGTAAACAATCATAGAAACATTCATGAAATGTAATGATACATGACACAAGATTTGATAATGCAGAAAACCCTTGTTAGAAGGTAAAAATTGTGGTGGGGAAGAAACCCAAAAAACTTCACTATCTACAGAATGGAAGGGGTCAGTTAAGGCTTACAATTTTGATAGCTTCTGATGATCTTACCTTGTTAGGAGTAACATGTTTAGACTAGTTAAGGTCTACTTTGTTAAGAGCTTTAGCAACACTATTTAGTGTGCACTCAGATTGTTAAATCCACCTTCTCAAAGGATTTCTTATGTTTTCTACACTTGTTAGAATGTAGTCAAAAATACTTATTGACTTGATATAATGCAATCTTGAATTGCTTAGTATAGATCCTTTAAAGTTTACAATATGATGTATCACATATAATGACTGATTAATGCCTCTATTCTTCTCGGTAGCCTTGAATATGGTTCTTGGTAACTGATTTCATATTTTGTTGTCCTTCTACATAAAACTTTGTCTCTGATCCATAGATGTTCTCCTCGGCTACAATCATCATCACATCATCTTGTTCTGAATGATTACACATCTATTTATATAATGAATTTGACCTAAATAATTTTCATGCTTTACAATGTTAACTCTATGATCAAAGGTTTACAACTTGGCCTTGATCTCCTAGTTTGCATGTTTTCAATCAGTTAGACTGATTAAAAAAATTACAATTACTTTAGTTGTCCCTCAGGAAATGGATTTAAAGCTAATCTTTAAGCTAAATATAAAAATTAAGTGTTTTATCTAACGTGTAAGTCAAATCCACATTTCTCAGAATAAAACTCTCTCTTGGTAGACTAGTGCTCAGATTGCTCTTTAGTCTGCCTATTGGTGTTCACTGTAAACTTGTCTTTCGGGTTCCTCTATTGTCTGCTCTGTCGATTTACACTATTGACTGCCCTGTCGGGTTACACTGTAAAATTTTGTTTTTAGTTTACACAGTGATCTATCTATCAGTTTCCTCTATTGGGTTCCTCTGTACTTAACATTTTTGGTGACATATGTTGACTGTTGTGTCGGGTTGCAATATAAACCTATCTTTTGGTGATCATGTTCCAATGGTTCAAAATTGTTTCCTTTGCATACTAATGGAAATATATGCCATCAATCTCCCCCTTTGACATTGGTATCAAAATCTGATATGTGAAAAACTAAAATGTCTAGTATATACACCATGTATTTTACCTTGTCAATATGACTCCCCCTATGTGTATGCCAATATAGTATATGTACATGTATATACACTTTCCTTTATACTATTTCCCCCTTTCACCTTATTTCTCCCTTTTATTATTTCTCTCTTTTTCACATATTATTTCCCCCTTTTTTATAATAAGGACAAAGGTGTCATACTTACAACTTGTCAAAAGTGTGGGAATGGGATGCTTGAATGTCCTTTGTTTGCTTCACCCACTGTTCTTTTAGGTGTTCAAGGGTCATGATCTCTAATGTGATCCTTGCATGCATATCATATATGCTTTCTATCACAGACATTTCTAGGGTGGCAATCAATGTTCTTGTTGATGTCATATGTTGTTATAGTAATATAAGATTCAGTGGAAGTAGAGCCTGGAGCTCGGTTACCTAATCTGTGCCTCTAAAATCTCTAGTATCAACCTTTTAGCTTCAATAATCTTGTTATAATGCAACTTTATTGCATTGTCATTGGTTGTAAGACCTTGTGCACTAGCATGTAGATCTGCATCTATCTGTGCAATCTTCTCACTATTTTCCTTAGTGAATTTTTGTATTGTGCATAACTTATGAACTAAGGTTATAGCTTATGAAATGATTGGTTCCAATTCATTGACTAGTTCAGATAGCTTTACCATGTTCTTGGCCACTTCTTGGCTTTTTTTTTTGTTAACTTGTATTGGTACTTTTTCTCTGCACGTTCTTCTATTTCCTTCTCTACATCCACATTTTGTGATGTGATGGCTTCGGTAAGAACTACCAATTGATCAATGATAGAAGCATTTTGATCAATGTCGGTATCAGGTACAATCTGTAGATGTATTTCCTTGGTTATCTCTAGTACCTGTGTATCCATTATCTCCTTTTTAAGATTTTCTTGGATAGATTTCCTTTTACAAAGTTCTACATACCTTGTAAGTGACTCTGGATGCAATGCCCTCGAATCACAGTCTGGTATTTCAATGGTCTCATCCAAGGTGACTGGATTCTTATTATTTTTCTTCTTCTTCTTTGAAAGAGTAGTGCAGGTACCTATATGAAGTACCATAGAAAGCTCCTTTTCTTGGTTTGATGTACTTGATGAAGGCTTTTGTGGTGTTGTGTCTTTTATCTATTGCTTGGTATTTACCTATGGGTTGGGTGTAGACATCTCCACATCAACCTTAACTTTCTCTGAAACTTCTCCTTCAGCATCCTTTGGAGTGGCATCACCTTGCTTCTCTTCTTCACCTTTATCTTTCTGCTCTCCATCTGTATCGTTGTGTTCATCAGTTGTGTTTTTATGTTTATCTTCACCCTTATCCTCGGGTATGCTTGCATCATGTTCGGGTGACTTATCCTTTTCTGAGATGATATTGATATCTTGTATCAATAATGGAATTTGTCCCGGTATATTAACATATGCAGCATTCATTGTTGTGTCATGTTCCTTGGTTTTCTTGGAGGTAACAGTGACATCTTCATCTGCCTTTACTTCATCGGTAGTATATTCAGTTATATTTATTAATGTCTCTTAATGATTGCAAAATCTAAGGAATGTCATCCATTGCTTTACTTACTTATGTGTTCAATTCAACTGAATTGACATCCTCAGAGTCATTTATTAAGATTTTTTCAGGGCTCAGTTTTGCCTCTTTTTCTTTATTGTGAGGCTTGTCAGTGAGTGCTAATACTCTCTCAGGGCTTGTGTCCTCTTTAGGTACATTGAGTATTTGTCTCCAAGCATCCTTACTTTCTTTTTCAAGCTCAATTAAGCTTCCCTGTAGTACTTTGTAAGCTCTTAATTTTGCAAAGAACTTCTTTGAATGTAAATTCATCATATCATCAATCTCTTCCATTTTAGACTCAGGTGGAATTATAGAAACCAAGGATCTTTCTGTTATCTATCTTTCAAAATTCAATGCAAACGTCCATCTTGCTAATAACCTGTCTAGAAGTTCTTGTGGCATCATCTTTTCAAATGGTATAGGTATATAATTGAATATACACATTATTGTAATGATGGATTCTTCTATTTTATTCTGATCCTCAAGATTCAGAGTTAGCCATTTTCTAACCTTAGGCTTAGATATTGTATCTAACCTGATGATTGATGCAGCAACCTCATCAATTATGGTTGGAACTTTGTTCTTTACAGTTTGTTCATCTTGTTCAATGTCCTCTATATCTTCCGTTCTTTGGATTAGTCTTTTTCTCCTCTTTGGCTCTAAATTTTTCCCAGCTTGAGGCTTCCTCTTGTAAGTCCTCACTTGTCCTTTCTTAATCAGTGATGAAATTGCATCTTTTGTTGTCTGACTCCTATCCCAGATGTAGCAGTAGTTCTTGGCTTCTTTGGGGGTAGTGCATCAGACTCTGTTGATTTGGATTCACTCACTTGGTCATCTTCACTGATAGGTGAGTGTCCCTCAGTGTCTTGTTTTTGTTCTGTCTCTTCATCATTTACCAAAAAAAAATTATTGTCTTTACCATTTTATCCTTCTTTCTGTCAATTTTCTTCACTACTAGGCCAGTCTTTATTCTTTCCTTATCCTCTTCATAGGTTCCAAACCTTGGTAATGATTTGTCTAATGGTTCATTTAATAATGCTTCAATAGCATTGGTTTCTTGATCTATGTTGATCTCATAGTGAAGTGGGGCTAACCATGTTGTCCTCGGTACAGCTGGTTTGATCAAGGTGGTATCGGTGTCCACCATAAAACAAATATCTTATTTATATTGTTCTACCAGTTGTTCTGGTATCCTCATTATTTTCTGCATTCTATCGTTAAATTCAGTGAAATAAGCATCCATAATTGATGTAAAGTTGTCACCTAGTGACTTAATGAATTCATTGATTTGAATTGTCACTGGTCGGGTAGTGTCCCAGTTGACATTACCAATAGATGGGAAAAAAGTCTTGAAAGTAGAATAATATGCACATTATGAGTGAATCAAACTTACATGAGTTAGATTTATTTGATCTAATGGTCCTCATGTTCTCCTCCAATTTCTTTAGTAGAAGCTTAGATAAATCCAATGGTAGACCCTTCTTCACAATCTTGTGAGCAATGTCTACTACTCCGCATGCAATACTATTCATCCTGCTAGCTTGGAATATCTTGTATCCCAATACGCATGCTCCAAATTTCAGTTTTGGATCTTTGATGAAGCTTACCTTCAATCCTTTGACATCCCATTCTTAACTTTTCATCTTCTCAATCTTGGGGCAAGGAGGGTGTTTGAGTGCCTTGGCCTTGTCAATTCTTGGATAAACGGTCACTGCATGTATTACATCCATGGTGATTTGTTTTGGCTCGTCCAGCCACATCTTTGGGTCATGCACTCTGCTCAGCACTATCCTAATCCACTTGGTTTTAAACTCCATTGGGAACATTAGGGCATTTTTCAGCCCTTTCACCTCGATATGTTTATGTTCATCCTTGATGGTTCTGTCTGTGCAAATCTTCTTGTAAGCTTTCTCAACTTCCAGATCTCTGATTTTTGCAACTTTGTAGTGGATATATACTCGGACATCCTTGTTTAGAAAAACCCTAGGTGGTATTCTTGAAAATGCACCAACGTCATCAGGTTGTGAAGCAACCTCTCAATAGAACTTGCATTTAGGTTCTTCACAAGTGGTGTTCTTGATTAGATTAACCTTTTTATCCTTGGCGTTCTTGATCTTGGAAACGCAAGATGTGGTTGTCATGGTTTTTGAAAATTAGGGCATTTCCCATGAATAATTGTGAGCTCGGTGAGTCTTTAGTTACTCACTTGTCCTATTGTAGCTACTGTAGATCTGTCTGAATGTCATGAAACTATTTAGATTCACTTCCACAATATAGTCATTGTTTTTTTTTTCTATGCTCTATCCCACTCTACTTCTTTTCTCTTAATCACATGCTGAGTGAGTGAGCTATTTTTTCTCCTTTTTATATACAATTCCCTAAGTGGTGCATTTAATGCTTTACCCACTTCTGAGTGTTTCAGGAAAGACTCACTCGGGTATGACACAAAATTCCGGCTCTGGGTAAGTGACAACTCACTTGACCTTTCACATGTTTATCGACGGTGTTCAGTAAGTGGCAAAGACTTCAATGTCTTTTTTCATGATTACTGATGCTTCTCGGTTTACATTGTTAAATTGGCTTTCATATGTACACCAATGATTCTCAGTGTGTATTGACCAACGAGATTGTATTCACAAAATCATAACAAGTAATACCATAGTGCATCTTTATTCATGCTGGTTTGGAATTTTATTAATGTATAATGGAACTGATGTAGAATATAACTTGGTATAGTGCAGTTTCATACTTACTTGTTCTTCTTAAGTAGGGGTGGTGATGTCACTAGATCCATTGGATAAGGTGTAACCAATTGTATTTCTTGTTTTAGCATCATCAGTGTTTGTAGCGTTCCTCCACATTTTGTTTCTCATCTTCCTGATGTCTTCAATGGTATTTCTATTGGCAAAATTTCTTTTCTCTATCACTTGGTCTCTATAATCCTTGCTTAGATGACTGACCCTATGACAATGTAAGCATGCCATTTTGGGGCTTGTCTAGCTTTTAGAACTTCTTATCCATTTTCTCATGCAGTTTGTAGTTATGTATCCATATCTACCATATGTTGTGCAGTTTGTCCATGTGTTGTAATCCCAAACATATGAGTTACCTACTCTTTTTGATTGATAATCATTTTCTTGTTCTTTTGGCTTCCATGCTTTCTTTTTCTTCTTCCTACATTCAAGAGATGTGTGCCCATGCATTTTGCAATTAGGAAAATATTTTTCCATGTAGTTTTCCTTCTTTGGTTGTTTTACCTTAGATTTACATTCATATGCTTTATGTCCTTTCTTGTTACAGTTATAACAATTTCCTTCTACAAACATTTGATGTGTGGCCTAGGTTTCCACAGTGATTGCATGACTTCTTCCATGGTCTTGGATTTGTGTAGACATCTTTTTTATCAGCTTTGTATGGTGATTCTCCATGCTCAGTAAACCCTAGTCCAGTATTATTGCTGACTTTTCTTTGTCCATCCAAAAAATCATCCATTATTTGTGTACTTTCTTCAGCTCTCTTGATCATATCATTGTGTTGTTTATGAATTCTTACTTCATGCTTTAGTTTTTCATTTTCTTCTCTTAGCTCACCAATAGCTTCCAATTTCCCATTCAGTTCTATGTTCACTCAGTTTTCCTCATGACTCATAAGAACTATTTGATTGGTGATCTCATGATGATGTGCAATAAGTCTTTTTATTTCTAATTCTTTCTCTTGTAGCTTTCCAGTGATCTTCCTCATGCCATCAATATCTAATTTTCTTTCTTTCTCAGCTTGTCTAGCATTGTTCATAACCTCAATCATCCTTACCATCTATGTCTCTTGACAGATTTGCAGTGATTTCACTTGTCTAGCTAGATGTTGATTGATTCATTCAAACTTGTAATGCTTCCTTTAAATGTGTCTGATGTATTGCTAGATGTAGATCTTGTTGACTCAAATAAATTAGATATCTCTTCTTCATGATAGTTTGTTTCATTACAATGAGATGCCATAACCTTTCTTTCATCCAGTAGCTCTCTCATCTTGACTCTAGATTCTTTGTATTTCTCATAGAAGATCTGTATCTCCAACTTTTGATTCTCAATACTCTTGTCTAGCTTATACCTTTCCATTGTATTTTATTTTCTCTCAAGTGATTTAAACTTACCCAAATAAGAGATCTATCTCTGATACCAATTGTTGGAATAATAGAATGGTGTGTACTGAAAGGGGAGAGGTGAATCACTACGCTTAAAAAATTTATCAATTAACCTTAATCCTTTATGTAATCAATTCCTTGCATTACTGACCATATGTGTTATTATATCTTTGTGTATGTAATATAAATTCATAAACTTAATTTTTATGTAAACATTCATAGAAACATTCTTGAAATATAATGACCCATGACACAAGATTTTTTAACTCAAAAAACCCCTGTTAGAAGGTAAAAACTGTGGTGGGGATGAAACCCACAAAACTTCACTATCTGTAGAATGGAAGGGGTTGGGAAGGCTTACAAGTTTGATCACTTTTGATGATCTTACCCTATTAGGAGTAACATGTTTAGACTGGTTAAGGTCTACTCTATTAAGAGCTTTAGCAGTTCATTGTTTAGTGTGCACTCGATTAAGAGATTTACAAAAGGATTGCTAAATCTGCCTTCTCAAAGGATTTCTTCTATTTTCTACACTTGCTAGAATGTAGTAAAAAATACTTATTGACCTGATATAATATAATCTTGAATTGCTGAGTACAGATACTTTAAAGTTTACAATATGATGTATCACCTATAGTGACTGATTAATACCTATGTTCTGCTCGGTAGCCTTGAATCTGGTTCTTGGTAATTGATTTCATATTTTGTTGTCCTTCTACTTAAAAATCTATCTTTGATCCATAGATGTGCTCCTTGGCTACAATCATCATCACATCATCTTGTTCTGATTGATTACACATCTATTTATACAATGAATTTGACTTAAATAAGTTTCATGCTTTACAATATTAACTCTATGATCAAAGGTTTACAACTTGACCATGATCTCCTAGTTTACATGTTTTTAATCAGTTAGACTGATTAAAACAATTACAATTACTTTACTTCTCCCTCAAGAAATGGATTTAAAGCTAAGATTTAAGCTAAATATAAAACTTAAGTATTTTATCTGTCATGTAAGTCAGATCTACATTTATCAAAATAAATTTGTCTCTTGGTACACTGATGCTCGAGTTTCTCTTTATTCTTCCTATCAGTGTTCACTATAAACTTGTCTGTCGAGTTCCTCTAATGTCTTCTCTATCAGTTTACACTGTTGACTGATCTTTCAGGTTACAATTTAAACTTATATTGTTGGTTTACGTAGTGATCTGTCTGTCGGGTTCCTCTGTCAGGTTCCTCTGTACTTAAAATTTGTGGTGACCTCTATTAACTATTGGGTTGGGTTGTACTAAAAACATGTCTTTTAGTGATCATGTACCAACGGTTCAAAACTATTTCCTTTGCATACTAATGGCAAAATATGTCATCAATTGATACAAAGTCATCTACCTTAAAAAGAAATACACAAATCAATCCACTCCAATTGAAGTGGAGAGGACCCAAATATATTATAAAAACTATTTTGCAGTCCATACTAATTAATCTATAAGAATTATATTAGCATCAAAAGCTATACCCAACGGTAATGTGTGAAAATAAATAAAAATAATGTTACCAGTTTTCTCAAAAAAAAATTCCAATTCATGAGACACCTTCCAAAACATGACATCTCATAGCCAAAGTATCATAGGCCTTTATCTCTCCCCTTGAATTATATCCAAACCCAAAAAAACATGAATCAAGTGACCGCAAGTAGGAATAGTTGGCCAAAAGCCAACATATATAACAGAATTTTGTATGTGACAAAAAAAATTCACTTGTGTAGAAAACCAACAAAAGACATTTAAACTAAAACATCACACAAACTTGTATCATCAGAAAATGGAAGCACTTCCATTTAGGAATGGTTTATCCCTCTAAGTAAGTGGTTTTCCATGAGTGGTTATTTGACTTGTATTTGACTTTTCCCCCTGTTCTGCCCTATTTTCCACTTCTCTCCTACCTATTTCTGATATCCTACACTGAAAATTTTGCGTTCTTGACCTTAAGGTCAAGGTCAACCTTCTGGGTCAAGGTTTACCTTGAACCTGACCTAGGTCAAGGTTGACCTTGACCCTGACCTAGGTCAGGATCAACCTTGACCCTGACCTAGGGTCTAAACTTCAAGTTTTTATGATTTCCAGATGTCGGGGTTTGGAAAGAATTATTTCCCGCTTCTAGGTTGGCTGTTTCAGACTCCAAAGTAATGAATCTTAAAAATATATTTAAGATAGGTCCATTTCTAGGGGTATAGGCCTAATTGGAATTTAATTTTCCTATTTCGGCCTCTCTAGAAGTTTGTGCCCTAGATTTGTATATAAGGAAGCTTTTATCCTCTCATTTTCTCTAAGATGCAAAAAGGAAGCAATATCATCCACACACATGAACATATATGCATAATCTATTGAAGTGATCATCTACTCTCAATCATTCAAGAATTCAAGCATTCAAGCATCCAATTTATCAAGGAGATCCATTGGTATCCATTGAAGGATTCAAGCTCTATTGAGCCCTCTTGTTGAAGATTTCTCCATCCACATCCATTCAAGCTTCTTCTTATTCCAAGATTCATTCAATATTGGTGTTGAAGATCTAAATAAAATTGATTTGAGACATCCTACATCCTACATTCTACATTCCACATCCATTTGGTGCATCCATTATTGTGGATCCAAGGATTCGAATCTGCCACAAGGGTTTCTATGCAAGCAAGGTAAATTTTTCTATTTACTTTGTTTATTACTACAATTTCAATTCTATTATAAGGTTAATGCCAAAACTAGGGTTTGACCAAGTCAAACCCCTCCCCCCCCAACAAAAAAAAACATTTTTCTTGTAGGTACGGGTACATGACAGTTAATTACAGAGCAGATTCAGATACCCTTTTCGGCCAACTTTAAGGATCCGCGAATAGAATTTCCTTCGGAGTAATGAAGTTCAAGGTAAACCTAAAGGGGTCAAGGTCAACGTGCATTTGGGTCAAGGTTGACCTAGCACAGAAAGGAAAAATATTTCTGGGTTTTCTCTGTCTCTGTGTTTCTGTTCCAGATGTGGTTGCGAAATTTCTAGAAACCTGATACAAACACTAGAAAATAGAAATTTCCAAATCTTCTATACTTTGAGGTTAGTATTTTTCTTCAATTCATTTCAATTAATATTTTAATCATTTCATATCTATTACACACCCTCTTTCCCCATAAACTAGGATTGTAAGGTTTTCTTCTTTCTTCTTATTTTTGATCGATTGATGCATTTGTGCATTGACCATTTTCTTATGGTTGTTCAAAGTGGATCTTTCCTTTGTGAAATTTGGGGCTAGGAGGAGAATATTATCTTCCCCAAACCTTAAAAATATAAAGAGAATTAATCAATACACATATATCCAATCATCAATTCCATACCAAATTGCTTATCTTACATTTCTTAAAATACATTTTATACACATGTATTTTTATATCTTACATTTTTGTGAACCCACTTATGACAACTCTATCTTTTGTGGTGTTAGATTTACATTTCATGTTAGATCTTGCATGCATATTAGATTTTCCTTATTTTATGTTTTTGCATTTACATTTTCCTAGTTTAGTTCATTTGCATTACATTGGTGTATGAGCTTTACAACATCTAGTCCTACTTATAATATCCTGGTTAGAAGAAGTCACGGAATTGTGGGTTCCTTTGATCCTAAGTCTTCCTCTCCTTTCCATAGGGTCCTGGATGACAATTTGATTACTCATGATTCTAATCCTTCTACGGAGCACAACTCTTCTCACTCATCTCATGATGAGGATGATGCTTTAAGAGTTCCTCCTGAACAAGTCCAAAAACTTTCAACTGAACTTGATAAAATGGGAAATAGGCTTATTGAAGAAAACCATAATCAAGATTCTTTTCAAGCTATAGAGGCCCTTAATAAAGTTCTATAAGAATAATTTAGGGATAACTGAGAGGGGGGGTGAATCAGTTATCAGCAACTTTATCTTTTTCTTATACTTATTAATCTAGATTGATACAAAGTAAATGCACATTCAGATTACACAACACATCAATTTGGTTACGGGGAAACCAAATGGTAAAAACCCCTGTGGGAATTAGTACCCACAAAGAACTATATTGTTTGTAGTAATCCATGCTAAAAGATCATACAACCCTGTTAGGAGTTGTTCATTACAGTGCAGTAGTATAGTGACCTGGTTAAGGGTCTGGCCCCATTAGGAGTCTTTTACAATAACCCTTTTAGGGGTGGTGGACTCACTATCCAAGGACTCACTGTCCGAGTGTTGAAGACTACAACCTTCTGGTTATTTGATACACACTGTATCAACAAGGTGAACTGCTATTTGTGACACTTCTTGTCTAATCAATTCCTTTTGTGCGTTGATGCTTTAACCTCTTGTAAAGAACTACAACAATATTATCTATATTTTTAAAGCTTCAACTTCAATATCTATATTATCAACATATGATAAATATAGCTCTACTTCTTTAACACTCTGCTCTGCTTTTCTTATCTCTGGCTTTCGCAACTCTTCTTATCACAAATGACCTTATATAAGTATATACACCAAGTATGAGATCATGGGACCTGTAGGAAAACTCTTCTTAACATCCTTGTTGGCTCTACTAAGCGTGCAAGCATAATTACAACCACGCAAGTATAAACTAAATAGACGCGTCGCTTTACTAGGTCGGCTTCACCAATTTAATCATAACTTTGCAATCTTCTTGAAATACATTTGGCACCTTTAGAGTAATATCAATAACTCATAACTAATCATGAATATACACACACATATCCTGAAGATAGGTGCAACTCAATAAACACGTTACATACGTCGGCCTTAAACCGTTATTCCTCCAGAACTGTAACTATCAATAACAGAATTACATATCTTTACTGAAACATCATATCTGGGTCTGCGTGTATGAACATAGCATAATAAACATGTCAAAAACATGTATCTATCCACACAAGTATTCATGTCATCATATGGATAAGTACATACAAAGGTATTATTGTGTATTATATGTTGTCATCAATGACAAACATACAATCAATCAACTGTTCATAATCAAATCTCCAACAATCTCCCCCTTTGGCATTGATGGAAACATATGATAAAAATAACTTCTGTTCATGGTGTCTTCTTTCTTTTACAATATTCTCAATATCCTCATCAAAGATTCATCTACACTGCTGCAGTTACATAGACTGTGTTTTATATGTATACTCCCCCAGAGTATAAGCTCCTT
>MU228406.1:2620881-2637789 GCA_018584345.1 Thuja plicata
CACTCTGCTCTGCTTTTCTTATCTCTGGCTTTCGCAACTCTTCTTATCACAAATGACCTTCTATAAGTATATACACCAAGTATGAGATCATGGGACCTATAGGAAAACTCTTCTTAACATCCTTGTTAGCTCTACTAAGCGCACAAGCATAATTACAACCGCACAAGTATAAACTGAATAGACACATCACTTTACTAGGTCGGCTTCACCAATTTAATCATAACTTTGCAATCTTCTTGAAATACGTTTGGCACCTTTAGATTAATATCAACAACTCATAACTAATCATGAATATACACACACATATCCTAAAGATAGGTGCAACTCATTAAACATGTTACATACGTCGGTCTTAAACAGTTATTCCTCCAGAACTATAACCATCAATTACATATCTTTACTGAAACATCATATCTGGGTCTGTGTGTATGAACATAGCATAATAAACATGTCAAAAACATGTATCTATCCATGCAAGTCTTCATGTCATCATATGGATAAGTACATATAGAAGTGTTGATGTGTATTATATGTTGTTATCAATGACAAACATACAATCAATCAACTGTTCAGAATCAAATCTCCAACAAGTTCTTCATGATAGTGATCAAGGTTTTAATCTCTTGTGTGGTATCACTCATCATGTGCATTTAAATGTCAAACCTTTAGCTCAAGCAGCTCAAGATTTAGGATTTACTCCTCCTGTCACTAGTGTGGAACCTTTTTCCATTCCTTTACCTAGAAATCCTACTTATACTCCTTTATTGACTACATCTCTTACATTTTCCAATCCTCTAGCTTCAAATCTTCCACTTCAATCTCTTCTTGTGAGTGTTCCACCGGTGTCTCTACCTACCTCACAGCCTTCTTACCATAGTGTTCCTTTTACCTAATCCAACCCTCTTCCAAATATGGTTCCAAGTGTTCCACCAGTTTTGTCTTCCATTCCCGCTACTTCCTACACTTTTCCTAGTGTTCCTAATGTTTCTATGCTTCCTATTTCTTCTAATGATTCCACAATCATGATTCTGGCTCAAACTGTGTCCTCTTTACAGCAATAGCATGTGTCCTTAACTCAATTCAAGTTTAGTATTCCTACATGTGACATGGGCAGCCCTTTATCCCTAGATATTATTCGTGCTAATGTCCCTCAGCAAGCCGATATACTTTGTCTTGAGAATTACAATGGTAAGGGAGATCCTGTCACTCATGTTAAAATATTTCAAATCCTTTATAGTGACTATGCTCAAGACCATAGGATTTTAGCCAAGTTGTTTGCTAGAACTTTTTGCGATAAGGCCTTTCAATGGTATTGTTCCTTGACTCCTTAATCTATTGATTCTTTTCCAAAACTTTCTAATGCCTTTATCCAACAGTTCCAAAATAACATTGGTATGCAAGTGTCATTAACTAATTTGATTCATTGTAAACAAAATACCAAAGAAAAATTGATTGAATTTATTGGTAGATTTAAGTATTTGTATGCTCAAATTTCTTATCATGTTCCTGATATTAATATTTAGTATATGTTTTTCAAATTTGCAAAAGGATATTAGAGATAAGATTCTGCTTACTGAATTTACCTCTTTTCAACAACTTTGCGCAGTGCTTCATCATTATCAATTACAAGTGAGTCAATTTGAGAGAAACACTCCAATGGCTCTTGTTCTAGTTGATAAGAGTGATTCTGCTCCTAATCCCAACAAGTTTCAGAAACCTAATAAAAATTTCAAGATAAATAAGAAAGCAAATGTATTTGTTGATGAAGTTGTTGTTGCATCCAACAATGCCACTTCTGCATCCACTTTTTTTCATTTGAATCATATGTTTAGTCCTCTTTCTGAATCTTTACATTCTATTATGATTAAACTTTTTACTAGTAATATGATTACTTTGCCTCCTATTCAACCTCTTCTTCCTACTACGATGGCATACAAATCCTTTGATCCCAAAGTATTATGTTAATATCATCATCAAAATGGTCATGATACTGAGAAGTGTTATTCTCTAAAACATAAGGTTCAAGATTTAATTGATTATACTGCTTTATCTGTTGATAATTTTGATGGTAGTGGGAACAAATATGTCTCTCCTCCTAATCAAAACCTCCAAATCTATACAAATCCTTTGCCTACACATGATACTAATACCATTGTTCAACCATCTTATGTGGATATTGTTTATGATTCAAAGATGGATGATCTCAATCATATTGTTAACCATGTGAAGCATGTTATTTTTCCTCAACTTGTATCCACCCTAGCCTCGATCTCAACCTCAACTTCAAGTTCCACCTCAACTTAAGCCTAAACCAAAAACTCAATCTAAACCTCCAAAACAACCTAAGGATAAAAGACCTAGGGAACTCTCGATCACCTTTGATAATTCTAAGACTATTAAAGCTCCTGATGGTCCCCTCTACATTTATGCTAGGATTTCTAAGATACCCACGCGTGGTTTTCTTGTTGATCCTACATCCTAAGTCAATGTCATTACTAAAGAAAACCTTTTCTCAAATAACTTACAACGTGATTATTATAATACATCTGATGTGTGGATCCAAACTTGTAATGGTTTTCTCTATCCATCATTTGGTTCTATTAACTTGCCTGTTGAACTTTGTGGTAAAGTTGTGGACACTACCTTCGTTGTTGTCCCTACTTTTGGTCTGTTTCAAGTTAAGCTTGGTTTACCTTGGTTGACTACTATGCATGTTGTTTCTTCTCCCATCCATAAGTGTATTAAGTACATTCATGATGAAGAAGTGAAAACAATTAATCATAGTTTATATCAACCTTCTAGGCTTAGCGATTGTGCTACCCTTGACTTATTTTGGCCTTCATTACCTAATTCATGCTCTTCTCTACCTGATAACCATTTTCACTCATATCAAGCCTACAAACATCACAAGATTATTGATTTAAGCATGCCTCAGATGGATCTTAACCATTGTATTTTTCCTACACCTTCCATACCTCCTTTATCCATTGATTATAGTTTTGTTAATCAAGATCCTAGTGTTTCTTTTCAGCCTACTAATCCTCCTATAGAACCTGTGAACGAACCAGTTGTTGTTCCTCCTAGTTCTCGACATATTTCAAACAAGACAAAACATAACTGATCTGTCAATGAATGTCATAGAAGCGTCAAGCTCAAGCTAAGACCCATGCCTCTATTCTTAAAAATTCTTTACCTTCTTTTGACTAGCCTATGGTTGATGTGTTGGAAGAAGTTAATGTTAATAATGATAGTAAGATGAATGATTATGATGATTCTATTTGTATCTTAGATTCTATTCTGATTAATCTTGATGAAGAAGATACTCTTGATGATTCTAATGATGAATATGAGACTATTGATATTGATACTAATTTACCCAATATGCTTTCAACACAATTTATCATTACACCTAGTATCGAACATCACAATTCTCAAGAGGATCCTTGTTTGGAACTGGCTATTATTCCTACTATGTTGGATACAGTCCCTCTTGCAAGTTTCCTACCTTCCCTAAATGATATAGACCGAGATGGGGAGAGTAGGTGATGTGCTTGATTGGCTTGTCCTCCATGGTATCCTTTTATGTGTTTTCCTATTGTATTGTGTTTCTCTCACAATGTGTTTGCTAAATGTTTGTTAGATTCTTTTATACGACCCTTGTTACTTTGTTGGTGCAAGATGATAAAGGAATCAAACCTATTGTAATATTCCTCTATATGTATCTCTATTCTTTTATATGTTTTTTTCGTGTTACTTTTTACTTGTGCTATTGTTCGTAAATGTTTTCCTTGTGTAATCTAATTGGATTTGTGACATGGTAGTACCAATTCTTTTTGGTCTCCATGTTTTGGTCTAAAAAGACTCTTCTTCGTAACTCTTTCATTTTCTTTCCTCCATTGTGATTGTAGTTCTACTTTCTTTGGGGAATGATGTCAATTCATTTGTAATAATATTATATATATTATCTTATGATCATACTGATCTCACGGTAGGTAGATCCCTTATGTGTTCTTTGTATATTTATGTGGTATTTCCCTTGATTTGTCTTCGCTTGGGGGCATCTCGTAGTGGAAATGTAATCAGTGGAGTTGTTTATGTTTCAGTTAAAGGCATTTCTCTTGTTAAAGTGTTAGGAATTAATTTAACATGGGGGCATACGCTCTGCTCACTTTGTACACACACACACTTTCAAAATATTTTCAAACTTACAACTTTTTTTCTCCCTTTATGGATTAGAGAATAATCCTTAAAGTATGGATTTTTACCTTATAGAAGATCTTGATCCCCCCAGTTTCAATTTAAAATTTTTTGATCCCTTAAGGTCGAAAGGTGTCCTTAAGATTGGATCTCTCTAGTTTTGAATTTTCTCTTTTGGAATATAATATTCCTGAGAGTGAATCCTTGATGGGTTGACTAGTGAGTAGCCACATTCACTAGGCGGTTCAACTTCATCTTTCCAATTGCACTATTTTCCTTGTTTGATTCATAATGGGACATATGCTCTCATTAGGAAAGGTAATCACACCCTCTCTCTCTTTATATTTGACTGGTGATGTCTCTCTTATTGTAATCTTGGGGTTAACAAAGACTTGAGTCCTTGGGAGCTTGAGGATTTCTTTGTCTCTTTGATTTCAATAAGATCATCTTTTCTTTGTGATCTCCTTTACCAAGAGTTTGCATCGAGTCCATACTCTTGCTAAAGTGGGGGATAAATGTATCATCTAAAAATGGAAGCACTTCCATTTATGACTAGTTTAGCCCTTCGAGTAAGTCATTTGGGGTCATTTCAAACACCTTAAATGGGTCTTTGACTTGGATCTGGATTTTCCCCATGTTCTGCCCTATTTTCCACTTCTCTGCTACCTATTTCTGATATCCTGCACTGGGGATTTTGGGTTCTTGACCTTAGGACCAAGGTTGACCTTCTAGGTAAAGGTAAACCTTAACCTTGATCTAGGTCAAGTTTCACCTCGACCCTGACCCTAGGTCCAAATTTCAAGTTTCTATGATTTCTAGATGTCGGGGTTTGGAAAGAATTATTTCTCGCTTTTGGGTCAGTTTTTTCAGACTCTGAAGTAATGAATCTTAAAAATATATTTAATATAGGTCCACTTCTATGGGTATAGGCCTAATTTTAATTTAATTCTCCTATGTTAGCCTCTCTAGAAGTTTGTGCCCTAGATTTGTATATAAGGAATATTTTCTCCTCTCATTGTCTCTAAGATGCAAAAAAGAAGCAATATCATCCACACACATGAAAATCTATGCACAATCTATTGAAGTGATCATCTAATCTCAATAATTCAAGAATTCAAGAATCTAAATCATCAAGGATATCCATAGGTATCCATTGATGGATTCAAGCTCTATGGAGCCCTCTTTTTGAACATTTCTCCATCCACATCCATTCAAGCTTCTTCATATTCCAAGATCCATTCAAGATTGGTTTTGAAGATCTAAATAAAATTGATTTGAGACATCCTAGATCCTACATTCTACGTTCTACATCCATTTTTCTCATCCATACTTGTAGATCCAAGGATTTGAATCCGCCACAAGGGTTTCTATACAAGCAAGGTGAATTGTTCTACTTACTTTGTTTATTACTGCAATTTCAATTCTATTATAAGTTTAATTCCAAAATTTGGGTTTGACCAAGGAAAACACCTCCCCCCCCCAACAAAAAAAAATCATTTTTCTTTTAGTTATAGGTACAAGATAGAAAATTAGAGAGTAGATTCAGATACCCTTTTCAGCCAACTTTCAGGATTCGTGAAAAAAATTTCCATCAGAGCAACGCAGGTCAAGGTTGACCTACATCTGGGTCAAGGTTGGCCTGGCACATAAAGGAAAAAAAAATTGGGTTTTCTCTGTCTCTGTGTTTCTATTCCAGATCCGGTTGCAGAATTTCCAAAAACTCGATACAGACATTAGAAAACAACAATTTCCAGATCTGCTATACTTTGAGGTTAGCATTTGTCTTCAATTCGTTTCAATTAAGGTTTTAATAATTTGAGATCTATTACACAAACCCTTTCCCCATAAATCGGTAATGTAAGGTTTTCTTCTTTCTTCTTATTTCTAATCGATTGATGCATTAGTGCATTGACCATTTTCTTATGGTTGATCAAAGTGGATCTTTCCTTTGTGAAATTTGGGGCTAGGAGGAGAATCTTATCTTCCCCAAACCTTTCAAATATAAAGAGAATTAATCAATACACATATATCCAATCATCAATTCCATACCAAATTTCTTATCTTACATTTCTTAAAATACATTTTATACACATATATTTTTATATCTTACAAAACCATTTTACCAAGTCCATCAAACTACGCACCATGAAATTCTTCTGTGAATGAATGTAAGTCATTCTCCAAGCCTATTCAAACAATCAAACAATTAGTTTTAAAGCTCGTCCAAATGATAGAAAAATATTTACAATAAACAATCATGAAATATAGAGTTGCAAGCATGTATCATCTCAAGATATCCTTTGGGTGAGCCCACAATATTGGTTTACACTTTTTCAAAAAATCCTAATTTTTGCTAAAATGACACATTTTTAAGAAAATATGATGATTTAAGCCTTGAGACGTCCTATTTCAAGAAATTGATTGAAAATGGTTTGATAAAAACCTCTTACAAACTCTCTTTGATACAACCTCTCGACTCCTAAATCATGCCTAAAATTGAGTCCCCTTCACACCTATTAAAATACTGATGAAAAATCACTTTGACATTAGCTTTTGGGGGATCAAATGAATTTAATAGAAAAAATAAGATGCAATATGGTACTACTCAAAGATATCTTTCCAATGATTATGATTTCAATATATATTGAGTTTATTACTGACTTTGTATTTTTAGTTTTACTAAACATAGGTTTTGCACCATATATCAATTTCTATGTTCAATGCTTGTGGACAAATAGTAAAATAAGTAATTAAAAAAATTGAAAAATATCTAGGCACTACATATTAATGTCCTCTTTCTAAAAAAAATAATTGAATTTTGATACATACAAAATAATTTATGGATCTGTATGTGAACCTACGTCGAAATTATAGTTAATGTTCTTTTAAAACTTAATAAAATAAAAATATTCAATATAATAAAATAAAACTAACTACAATCACTACATATCATTGTCAGAAATATAAATTCAAAAGAATCACTTTTTATCCCTTTTAGAAAAAAAATGTTATCCAGTAGTAAGTGAATGCCACTCTTTAAAAATATTTTTATTTTTTTTTTATTTTCTATTAAAAACTAGTTTTTGAAGGAGATGGAAAAATGTAAACAAATTAATTCCAAAAAAAATTTAAAAAATATACCTATAATCTTCACACAAAATGATAAAAATTTATATTTTACATCATCCTCAAATTCGTAACGGTTTAGCAACAATAGGTGTCCAAATGCAAAGTATTTTCTAGAATGTTCATTTCAGTGTCAAAGTTGGCAAAAAAGTGTAACCCACTATTTGGGAGCACCCCTTTAATAAGATCTTAAATTTCTCTTTCCTACACATTCCAACCTTCTGGAAACAAATCGTCTTCCTCAATTAATGTCATGGTGTTGGTAACTTCTAATTCTATGTCTTCATCTTGAGTATTCTTTGTGTCTAGTAACTTCTCCATCTTCATTCAGCTTGTTCATGAATACCCACTTTGTTCCAATTATATTTTTCCATCAGTTTGGATACTAGTTCCCAAGTTTTATTCTTAAATATCTAATCCATTTCTTGTTTCATGGTGTTTATCCAACTTTCATTGTTACTATTTTTTGCATAATTTTTTGGATCTATTTCAAAAAGAAAAATAACATATTCATTTCTCACCTATTCTATCTAACCTAGTTCTTCTTGTTTGAATGTCTATCTTTTTCTATAATGATATGTTCTTCTAAATGATCTATCTACACATACCTATTAGGTGTATTTGGAGTATTTTTTTATTATTTCTCTTCATTATTTTATTATTTATCTTTTTATTCTTGATTATTTCTTTCTTCTGTCAATGTAATAATAATTTATTCTAATCTAATATCTATCTCAAAAGTAGTTTTATTTCATGTTTTATTGACATTGACATTCTCACTCTCTACTAATTTCTCTAGTATGAGATTGTATAACTGGTGAGCCTTTTTTGATGTAGAGTGTCCCAATAAAATACCCTTATCTAATCCTGCATCAAATTTTCCTAGATTTCCTTCATCTCTTTTGATGTAATTTTGCTCGCAAAGATTCTAAAATATTTGATAGTAAGTTATTTTTCAAGCCATAACTCACAAGGTGTCTTTGTGTGATTAATTTTGACTTTCAATTGATTGAGAAGGTTTACACCAATGTATATTGCATCCATCGAGTAGATAATTTGCAAATTGGGACGTTTTAACATTGTTCTTTCAATTTCAACAACAATCATATATTCTCTTGGTGTAGATAATTGCCTTGTAATTCCATATCCCTTATGGACGAAACTAAAATCATATGAAGTAAATCCTCCTCCACCGTGAAATATCATGCATTTAATCTTAGTATCCATTTGATTTTCAACAAATATTTTGAAATTTTTAAATATATATAGGGCCTTGTATTTATTTTTTAAGAATGTTACCCATGTCATTCTAGTGTAATCATAAATAAATAACATGGAGTACCTTTTAGTGTTAGGTTTCCTTGTTCTAGTTTGTCCACATAGATCAATGTGTATCAGCACCAAAGGTCTTGTAGTTAAGTATGTTGGTAAGTGATCAATTTTGAGTAATGTGATTCACTTTTTGGTTTTCATTTATGGCAACACATCTAGGTTACAGATTGATTCATATAAAGATAAGTTTTGCTGATTCAAAAATCAACTAAGTATAGAAGTAGAGATATAGAAGTATTTTGGATATCGAAGATTGAGATCGATGAATTAGGGAAAGAGATCTTAGAGGAAGATAGTATGGGGTATGTGTGACCTCCACCTAAGATTTATTTAGTTTTGTTAATGCCTACAGAGAGTTAGAAAGAATTGAAGACAGACAGACTGCAATAGAACAATGATACAGAGCAGTTGGACAGTAGTGAAGATTGAGAGAGTACGACATGGACTCCAGGAAATTGGATTTGGATTATGGTTGTTGATAACCTACACTTTGATTATATAAGAGCACCGACTATACTTTTATTATTTTCCTTACTAAATTTATTTGTACTGAGAGCCGACTTTGTAATATTTGTAATAGGAGCCAACTTTGTAAAGTTGTGAGATATATATGTAAGATCTTTTTGATAAAGATATATGTTGGTTTGATGAATGTGTTGAGAAAATAGCAGAGTAGAAAATGATAGATATCATTGATGAACTATAAAGGAATTATCTAAGCACTAGTGATGCTTGTTTTGTTCATGACTGAGAACACTTTGTAAACATAATTACTTTGTAAGAGTTGTAAGCTCAGTTGGCCCCTAACAGGGTGTTGTGAACCTTTAACAGGGTTAAAATTCCTTTTACAAGAAAATGTACTATGTAATATTCAAATCCTAATAGGGCTAGATCTCCTAGCAGGGACATTATACTTTTTTACATGCTTGTGGGTACCATCCCCACTGGGGTTTTCCCTTGGCCAGGGTTTCCTCAAAAACAAAATTTGGTGTTATGAGTACTGTATCATTTGCTTACATTATTTTATTTACTGCAATTTTATGGTAAATGTTTAAATGGTTGAAGAATTTAATTAAGTGCTATAATATTGATTCCATCCCCCCCTCTCAGTATTATCCAATCCTAACAATTTGTATTAGAGCTTCTGGCCCTTGGAGAGAAATTCTAACAACTTGAGGGAGATTAGAATGGATTTGGACAGTTTGCAAGAAAACTTTGATGTTGCACTTGAAGACCTTCACAAAGAAAAAGAAGAAAATGGAGAGTTGAGATTCAACATGCGAAGAGATGAGAAATTTATAAATAAACTCAAGGAATAAATTGAGCTTTCCAGAAGTCAAAGACAAGATCTTATGGTTCAGATAAAAGAGGATTCAGATGAAGATAATTCAGATCAAGTGAGGCAACTAAAAGAAGAAAATGAAACTTTGAAACTTGAGAATGAGACTATGACGAAAGAAATATAGATACAGAAGGATGCTAAGAAGAAAGTTGAAGAATATTTAAATAGAGCATTAGATCAAATGAATAATGTGGCTGACAACTACAAGAACAGGTATCTAGAAATGGAGAGATACAATCAGATTATAAAAGGTGAACTTGTTGAATCAAAGAAACACGTTGAGAAACTTCACACCAGAAGTGATTTGATTGATGAACAGAGAGAGAAATAGAATCCTAAAGGTGATGTGACTGGTATTGGCTTCAATAAAGCTGAATTTTCAAAGAATCAGGAAGAGAAATCCAATGAGAAGATTGATATTGAGAAACCTTCTATTGAAGAACCTAGAGAGTAGATCAGACCCTTCAGAGGTAGATGCTTTGGTTGCAACAAATTTGGACACATGAAGAGAGACTACAAAGGTAATTCCCCTTTTAGAAATTTTTCTTGTTATTGTTTTAATTGTAATGGATATGGGAACAAGAAAGCAGAATGCAGAAAACCTAATCAATCTAGATATAGACAAGACAATGGAAGAGAATCTACAGTGAAACCTACATGCTACAAATGTAATAACATTGGACACATTACAAAGTAATGTAAGATGAAAGTTAATCAGGAGAGAAGACCTCCTATATGTTACAAATGCAATAATCCATGACATATAGAAAACTTTTGCAGGTGTAATGGATCAAACAACAGAAGAGTACAACCTTCTATCAATTCACAGAAGAATGGAAATGATATTGCTAAGAGTGTTACAGATTTGTAGAATGATTTTGAAATTTTTTTTAAGAAATTAGAATATAACAACAGTGGTAAGATATGGAAGATCAAAGAAATAAGTGAGACATCAGTTCAGTGAGAGTCAGTAGATGCTACTAGATCTTCACCTGATGGTAGTAAAATAGAATCGACCTAATTGGTTGATCATGGCCTTAGGGGGAGCATTGGATATAGACATCAGAATATATCCTGCCCTAAAATTTGTGGATTGAGCAGTAGCTTGAGTGAGCTTAGGTATGAACTTTGCCGACATCATGAAGTATACATCTAAGAGTGCAACATTAGCTGACACATATATTTTGTTCGCGAGATCTAACAATCGACTGGACAGTATTGAGTAAAGTGAAACTTATGACTTAAACTTGTATAAAGCACCATTCGATGAACTATCTCTTTACCATTTGATGAAGAGCGAGCTAAGGAGATCAGAGAGCAGAAAGATTCAATCTATTCTACAATTGCCGTGCATGATCAATTGAAGCAAAAACTCATAATTCAGCAGAAGAAAGGTATTTACATCATCTAGCCATGGATGCACTTGTTATTTTTGATGTTGTAGATTGAACTAGGTACAAATTTAAGAAACATTTGTTCAAATCCTGTGAAGAGGATCCTGAAGGAACATTTTCTCAAACCCCTCATGGTGTATTACACATAGAAGATATTAGGGCTTACATACATTGTAATTATGATATACTGGGAATTGATGAGATATCAACTGAGATGGAGTATATGAATGATAATGGAATCATGAAATAAGAATACAAACACATTGATCAGTTGAGCATAATGAAAATTCTGGACTTATGCGAATTCGACGAAGATGAATGGTTGAATATATTTTTGAGCAGAGGACATGATCTATTCATTTGGATAGGTGATCAGCCTGTGAATATTTGTAGTGACCTAATTCATGAAATCACTAGACTGGACAACAATGGAATCATTCGTGTTGTAGAAAAATATGTAAAGAAAGAAGTTGAAACCCTAACTCACTCTAAATGGGACAGGTGGGCAATGAATGTGAATGATATCTTTCAGCAAGATGTGAGGCTAATTTCTATGATACTTGGATATAAATTCTACTATAGCAGTAGACCTAACTTAGTATCTATAGGAGTAATCATGATGGCATGGAGAATGGTGAAGGAAAATGTGAAATATAACCTGTGCAAAGTACTGGCACAATAATTTCTTGAAAATGTGAAACTACTGAAGAAAGACAAAGCTAAGACCTTCAGATTTGGCTCACTATTGATGCATATGTTTATACACATCAAGCACAAATTTCCTGGCTTGCACCCTAGTGTTTGGAAATCAAGGATACCTACAAGTATTCTAATTTCATAGAGCTAAAAAAGATAGAATAGTACATGGATTGATGGGGAATTTTTTTCTATGATCAAGATCATTCAGAGACAAATGAAAACTAAGTATAGGATACATGAGGACATTTTTGAAAAATACAAGGATACAATATGTTTCATGGTTGAAACTGATTGTGTATGTTTTTAAGTAGTCACACCTAGAAAGAAATGGTGTTATGCCATGGGTTATCAAGTAAGTTAAGAGGTACTTACCATGCAAGTAGAACATGTTCTTGCATTAGAAGTTGATATATCAGAATAAATATGGGGAACATATGAGGAGAAATCAGCTAAGGTGGGAGAGGAACAAACTAGAGGTTTGAGGAAAAGAAAAATTGAAAATGTTGTGCATGAATATGGTGTAAAAGCAGGATTGACAGAAGAAGAACTGAGAAGTGAAAAAGAAAATGAAAGAAAGATCTCTTGGATTAGAAAGTGAAAGTACTATAGACCCTCCCACTCCTAAGGTAGTAATGGTAGACATTCCACCTCCTCTATCACAGCAAACATCCCAAACTAAGAACATTACTCCTAGAGTAAACACTAGATCGAGCAAGCCGTCATCACCTATAGAACAGAGCACAGTGAGAGAAGAGAAGAAAAATGAGAAGCACATATGGAAGCCTAACATGAAGATGATAGAGAAGAGAGAAATAGAACAAGGTAAACTAGTCACAATTGATAGATACTATGACAAGTATAGAGATTCAGACAAACTTAAGATTGAAGACATTGTGATTGATCATTTACTTACTTTCAAAAAGATTCTATTAGAAATTGAAGGAAGTATACCTAAAGACTTGTATGGGAGATTGGAGGCAAGAAAACACTTAGCACAGATTGAGGATGATACAATGAGGAATCAAGAAACTGATAATATGTTGCCTGTAATATCTTACAAGAAAGAGGAAGAATATTCAAGGAATTGAGACCTTTGCTAAGGACCAAGTTAAGATTGTTGAAAATCATGGCAAGGAAGTATGATGAAGTCACTCAGGAAACTGAGAAGGCACTAGAGAAAATATTGATGAACACTACTTCTGACAAGCCTCCACCTCCTAAGACCACTTCACCTACACAATTAGGAATGGGAGAAATCTCAAAAGAAACTGAGACAAATGCTAATAAAATTGAAGTAGATGAAAAGGATCCATTTGTAGGGAATGTGGACAACACTATAGAAAATGAAGGATAATAGAAAGAGGAAGTAGAGAAGAAAAAGGAAGAAGAACAAAAGACAAAATAGAAAGAGGATGAAAATAAAGAGGTAAACACATTTTCTATCTCATTGTTGGCAAGAAGAGATGTTAATGTTGATAGCATGAATGAAGATGAGTTGGTTAAATTGGAATTTACTGCACTAAACAAAGTTAAGGAAAGATCATAACAGAAAGGTGACAAAAAGGCTAAAGTGATTACAAGATCAATTGATACTATGAAAAAATTGCTTCTAGTACCTATTATTTTCCAGCATAAAGATGACATTGAAAATCTGAGAATAACACTTGATGGATTTGATGGACATTATGATAATTTCATAAAGATTGCAAAGGAAAAGGCAAAGAAGAAATATTCAGAGAAGAAGCTATCAGAAGTTTGCAAGTCAATCACATGGGACTTAGTGGTGCAGGAGCACCCAATGATGAAGACAATGAGGTCATGAGGCCTCCATGAATGTAATGTTTTTTTTTTATAGGTCAAGTGCCTATAAGGGTCAATGGATCCTTGGGATGTAATAAAAGCCTATTTGTAAGGCCTAGTAACCCTTGGGTACACTATAAGCCCTTGGGCCTACTATGGTAATTTTGGCTTGGAAAGGGTAGAAATAGGTTTGTTAAGGTTCATTTGATGTGTTTTGGTCACATTCAAGTTATTTAGGTCCCTAGGAGTTGGTTTTGCAAGTTTTGCAAAACTTGCAAAATGTTGCCAGCAATAATGTTGCAACAAAAAGTTGCTAATGACAACATTTTTTTTGAAAATTTGTTGACCAAAATTCACAACCACCAAAAATAGTTGGAATTGGTTGTAAAACATATAAAAATGTGTCAACAATCATTTTAGAGGTTGTTGAGGAGATTTGAAAAGAGAATTTGAAAAAGTTGAATACAGAAACTGTGTTTTTTATGAAATTTGACCAGTTTTTCATTGTGCCCAAACTTTTATGGATTTAAATGATAAATCTGACTCCATAGGAAGTTGGAGACATGTCTTATATTTCTTTCACAACAAGTCTAAGGTCTTTTGGTTGAGAAACGAGGGAGAAATCAAATTTTTACCAACTGTGGGTTGTTGTTTTTGAAGAAAATCTGAATTAGTCAACTTCAAATCCACATATCTTCCAATGTAACCATTGGAAATTTTTAAAACCAGTTTCAAATGAAATATATGAGAGTATATCTTACATTTCATTTTGTCTCAATTAGATTGGTTTCAATTCCAAGGAGAAATGTTTAAAACCCTAGCCGGGCATCTCTATGTGATTGGCAGAGTGGTTTAACCAGCAGGTTGCAGACCCCATAACTTTTGATGGGATTCCAATTAGAGGCTATAATTGGAGAATTATACTTCATTAAAATGCCCCTAAATGACCCCATATTTGGTTTGGAAGAATACCAAGTTTAGATTATACTTCCTTCATTAAGCCATCCATTTAGGCCTCCTTGCCATTGGAGAAGATTTCCAAGTTGAAAGAGTTTTTGGAAGAACCCAGATCAGTCCTCTTGGGAAAAGTGTTGCCCCAACAGTTGAAATAAGAAATGAGTTTTGGGTTGAATTGAGCCAAGAGAATGTTTTGGTTGGTTTTTAGGATGTCAAGAGGATATAATTTACATGTTGGAAGGATTCAAAGGCCTAGGGAAGAGACTGGAGTGGTTTTGTGTGAGGAAGGTACATTTAGGTGCATTGGGTGAACTAGGGTGCATCACCACTAGGAGATGTATGAAATAATGATCAACTCAGTGAAGTATTATGGAGAAAAAAATTGATGAGTTGGTGAACAAGATTGAGGCACTTTAAAGGTGTAAGGCTCTGGTGTGGATACTACAAGTAAAAGGGCTAGGAAGAGTTGATTTGAACAAGCAAAGATTAGTAAAGGTGATTCAGTTTGCTAGTGGACCAAGGCTCTGCATCAAGTGGTATCAAAGAAAGAAACATCCTTAGGAGAAGGATTGAGAACCATGTCTATAGAGGAAGGAGAATCTGAGATCCCATCAAGGATCATAAATGTAGAGCTTGCAAATATTGTGAGAGAACAGATGGCACAAAACAAATATTTGAGAAAAGAATTGGAAAGACTCAAAGGAAAGGTTGATAGGAAGGGTGGTGGAGAATCTAATGAAAATGAGGAAGGGAGTGAAGAAGAGCCCCTCAAGCAGGAAGAGGAAGAGGTTCCTGCAGATCAGAGACAACTCTTGAAGACCTTGAAGTCCATGGAGAGAAGGACAATGGATGCCAAACTAGATCTACCCATGTATAGTGGGAAGATGGACCTTGATGTAGAAATGGATTGGGTTGATGCTCTCACAAGTTTATTTGACTATGAATATATCCCTAAAAATCAAAGGGTAAAGATTGCCAAGTCAAATTTGAAAGGATCTACACTCACATGGTGGAATTTCACTCAAGATGAAAGGGTGAAGGATGGCAAAAGACCAATATCCACATGGAAAAGGATGGTAGCATTACTCAGAGAGGCATATGTCCCTAAAGATTATGAATTTCAACTTCATAAGAGGAGGATGAGTTTGAGACAGAAAGAATTGGATGTCTCAAGTTACACTTAAGAATTTCAGAGGCTTGTCATGAAATCCAAGTTGGCAGAGCCTAAAAGTGTGAATCTTGCAAGATACATGCAAGGGTTGAGAGTTAAAATACAAGATGAACTCATTTTGAGTAGCCCTACAACAGTTAAAAAATGATATCAATTAGAATTGAAGGTTGAGGAGAAACTCAAGAGGAAACAAGATCAAGGTGGTAGAGGGAGAGGAAAAAGAGATTTTGGAAATCGGGGTAGAGGCATGTCTAGTGGAAGAGGACAAGGTCTTAAGGACTTTGGAGAATCAAGCCATGAACAAAACCAAGGAGAAAGCAGCTCTAGGGGATCCTTTAGGGGAAGGAGATCAAACTCTAGAGGAAGATTTGGGGGAAGATGCACAGATACCATCAAATGCTTTAGATGTCATCAACCTGGGCACTTAGCATCAAAGTGTCCTGAAAAGGGGAACAAACAAGGTGAAAGGATGGAAAATTTGGTGAGGGATGAAGACACCCACAGTGTACACTCACATGAATCCTTTGTAGCACCTAAATAAGGAGAATCACTCATGATGAGAAGGACTTTGATCAAAGCACCTAGTGCACCAGAGCCACCCCAAAGGGAGACACTTTTCAGAACTACATGTAAAGTGGGAAATAAGTTATGTAAAGTGGTTATTGATTCTAGTTCTACTGATAATTTGGTGTCTCTTGAAGCAGTTGAAAATATGAAACTAAAAAGGATTACACACCCCACACCCTACAAGGTGCCATAGCTCACAAAAGGGCAGCAAACAATCATTGAAGAACAAGCATGGATAGAGTTTCAGATTGAGAAGTACAAGGACAAAGTACTTTATGACATAGTACCTATGGATGCATGCCATTTTCTCTTGGGAAGACCAT
>MU228406.1:2660378-2696777 GCA_018584345.1 Thuja plicata
CATGTTGAAAGAAGTGAAAAAGTACTTAGATCCTATGGCTAAGCCAAATCCATATTACTATAAGGATCTACACTTCTACATTAAGTATATCTCTTATGCTCTGTGTAGAGTGCTAGGGAGAGATGGAAATGCAAAGAAAATCAATGCTGGCATCCTGATGATGGTGCTAGACTTACAAGAGGTGCATTCAAGCACCAGTTATGATTACATATAGCACATAATTGATGAAATGCATGAGGGTTTCATTGCAACCCAGAAAAAGACTAAAGAATCCAAAGGAGAAGGAGCCTAAATTTTTGCATTACTTGGTCCTTATGCATCTCCTCTTATACTTCAATTTTGCAATCATGGACATTAATAATTTAACTCCTCAAAGGTTCTACCAGTCAGCACCAAATCCCATCCAATTTTGGGTTAGGATTTGGAATTACACTTCTAGGGCGTGTGACTACTGTGCTTTTCAGAATTGGATTGTGTATCCAATGGTCCAGAGTTTGGGAACAAGCAGGACAAGAGTCCCATTGAAGATCATACAACTGTTCAGGCCCTGTGATTATACAGATAATTGGCCTGGAAAACATAATTGGGGTGATTTCTTCTTGGAGGAGAATTATACCATTATCAGAGTATATGGGTGTATTCACCCACCTCATTTATTACCGTATCATGTGCCTGCAAGAGTGGCTATAATTGAATTCATATGGCAGTTATTATTAACAGATAATGAGCACTTTGCACCGCACAAGAAGGGGACTATAACCCCTAGGCAATTCAAGATTCTCAACTTTACAATTGGTAAAGGTGTCATTGATGAAGTGGGTCAGTGGTTGGAAAGATACAGAATAGGGGCAGCCCCTTATATGTACATTGATCCAGAAGGCTTCATGGAAGGGGTTAGAAAATTGTATACTCCTACAACACCTAATACGAATGTCCACTGTGAGTGTATTGAAGAAGATGCAACAAGGAACATCTTGGATGAAGATGACATTCATATAAGAAGACTTAGAATCCAGGAGTTGCTAAAGCTGGAAAAGCAAATAAAAAGAAATGGGTTGTCTTTTGGGGGTTTTTACCCTGATCTCCCATATTTTGATAGAATTAAGGCCACGATAGACAACTATTATGTGCTTGTAGAGCAACTGGATACAGTTATAGACAAGAAAGGTGCTCAGACACCTGAACACTCAGAGTCAGAATATGATAGTGGTAGTGACAGTGATTATGCATGTCCTACTATGTATCCTTCACCACAACAAGCCTCAGAGAAAGAAATGGCTGAGATTCCATAGTTGCAGGGATCAGAGGGTCACATTGTCGATCTGACAGTTGCCACCCAGCCTGATGATGTAGAGGAGCCTACTACAAAGAGGCAGAAATTAGAATTAGGCCAGCCTTTAGTGAAAGGACAAAGCAAGAAAAAAGATAAGGCTAAGGCTTTAGTACCTGGCACTAGGTTATATGATCATAACCTAAGAAAAGAAATCATGGAAGGCAAGAAACAACAGCCTGAGCTAGATGATGAAGTTGAGATACCACTCAAGGCCTGTGTTGATGAAATATTGCTTCATCAGCAAAGATTTCTAGATGATGATAGCTTTGTTAAAATAGAAGAGTTTAAAGACTTCCTAAGATGGCATAAAATAGAGCAGATAAGATCCCAATTAGCTGTGGATGGAAAAGAAACAATAACAAATCAAGCCCTAGTGGCTTTACAGAACTATGATCCTGAAAATGAGGATATTTCACCCGAGGATGCCAGGAAGATGGTGTTGGGAAGTGGAATATTATTGGCTGATGGATGGGATTTGGCATCTACCTTCATCATAGACCAAATTAGAAAATAGCCAGATCTCAAAATGGCTAGTGAGGTCCAGATGGGAGATATGATAAAAGGATTTTGGTATAGCCCAAAATCCCAGGCTTTTATAATGTGGAGCCTAAGCCCAAAAGAACAAAAGCCCCAATTAGTAAATATTCAAAAAAATATGGTGGGCAATCAAATGGTGTGGTCTGTACAAAATACACTGTGCTCACCTGAATGAAGATAAGACTAAACAATTGTCTGAGAGATATAGTACTTTGTTGGAAGAAACAAGTGCATTGTCTAAAGATAGGGATATGTGCCACATATAATTATACCAGTGGGATCAGATGGTAAAGAAACTAATGGAGGAGTTGGAGACAAAGCCTGAGGTGGTATATGTACTTGCACAACCACCACCAATGCAAATTGAAGATAAGCCTAAATCAGAGGAGGCTGTGGAACAAAAGGTAGATGAAGAAAAGGGAAGTGCAATTGCTTTGAAGGCATTGAAAGGCATACTACAACATAGAATTGAGATTCTAAAGGATAAAACTAATGTTGTAGTCAATCCATACAATAATTTTCCAGCTTTGCATACGGAAGTAATGGGATACCTTGCCATTCTAAACCCTTACTTTACTAAGTGGTCTGCTAGGGCAAATTTATTTGAGAAGTTGTCATCTTTACAATCCATAAGACCAGATTTTCCTGAAATAGTAAATGAAGTGGGAGATGAGATCAAAAGAGTCAATATTGCTCTCTCATTCTTTAAAGGAAAATTAAATCAGATAAAGGTTAATTTGAGCCTCTTTTCAAATTATTTTAATAAGTTTATTCCTTCCTTAAGGGGATATGATGACCAATTAAAGGTTGTAGATGCCCGGAAGAGTGAATTTGATAGCAAGATGCCCAGTGAAGAGGCATTTCTCTTGGGAGCAGATGTTGATATAGAGGAATTCAATAAAATATTGGATGAAGCCTTCAAAGCAGAGGCTGATATCAAAAAATTCCTACATGATGTCAAAAACATCACTGATGCTAGATGGGATAGATAAATGGTGCAAGTAGAGAGTACTTAGGAATTCAAGTGGCCATCAGATGATGAAGTGAAAGCTTGGGAAGTAATGACTACACCAACAAAAAAGAAGCGTGTAGTAGAAGAAGAAATTTTGGACGATGAGTAAGGTGAACACTTGGCACTGCACTATTCAAGACAAGAGGGCTAGTTATTGCAAAAGGAGAATGTATGTGATTATGCGAGCATAGCTATCTGGACTCAACATAAATACTACCAACTACCATCTATGCAAATCTGATTGCAGTCGCCAGACCGGGAGAAGAGCAAAATATTTATTTCTATCTTTTTGCTCGGTTGCTCCATTGCTTCTTCTTTCTTTTTTACTTTAGGGTTAGGTTTTCTATGACCATCCGAAGCTTTTTGTGTCCTTGAGGGATTCCAAGATGGTCAAAAACCTATATATAGAAAAAGAGTGGTAATTGTAAAGGGTCTTTGATTTTGAAATATTTTGGAAAGAAGAAAAATATATTATAGAGTTCAGATGTTCTGAACTTTTGTCTCTCTTTTGAAGTTGCAAGATCTTTCATGTATGAAAGCTGGATCATATAAATTAAATACGGTGCAATTTTACTCTCTTCAATTGTTGTCTCTTTATTCTCTGTGTATGCTCTTTTATGTTTAAGTTTGCAAGGCATTCTGAAGTATTTTGGTTATTAGGTAACTATCTGATTGCTTGCAAGTTTCTTTTAAGGAAAGAACTAAGTTTTGTGAGCAGTTTCAGGGAGCATATTTCTTTGTTTAAAGATTTGATACAATAGTTTAGAGGTAACAGGGTAATTTGTAAGGCAACTTATCTGAATTGCATGTTGGTTGTAAGGCAGCTTATTGTATTTTGTTTCTGTGAGATCTTAGTTTATTTGACTCTGTAGCCCAAAGGATAAGCACTGGTCCAGAAATTAATGTGATAACCCATTATTGTCCAAGTTATTTCAAGGTATCAAAACCAATGGAATCAAAATACTCTTGTTATTAAGAACAATGAGCTGAACTCATTAAGGACTTATGTCAGTAGGACAGTGTCCATTTTATTTATTCCTTGGAGAGTGAATCATTAGGTTATCCCTCCTACAATAAAAGGAAGAAGGATGAAAATCCTTGTATCACTGGTTCTTGTTATGCTTACAACCATGGTTTGTATGATTATATCTTGCATTTGGTTATGCTTGGTCATTTGCAAGGTGATTTATAAGTTGATTTAACAAAGATACATAGCAGATCAGTGTCCACACTATAACATACTGTGTAAACAGCAATTATAAGAGGTAAAACCTTCCTGAGTATATGTGGAGCTCAAAAATGAAGAATTACCTTATCCAGTCCTTAGCAATTAGGCTTTTCTTGTCTCTAAATTAGTATTAGAAGGCATAGTGTTCAAGTAGTCATTTCAAGCACTGTTGTTCATACAAGAAAAATCCCTAACAATCCTCATCGGGGTTTTCCCTTGGCCAGGGTTTCCTCGAAAACAAAATATAGTGTTATGAGTACTGTGTCATTTTATTATATTTTTTTCTTTACTGGAAGTTTATGGTTAATGTTTAAATGGTTGAAGAATTTAATTAAGTTCTATAATACATATTCATCCCCCTCCCTCTCAGTATTATCCAATCCTAACAAAGTACTCATTTTTTTAATATGTTTTAATTTTTCTTTCCAGTCTGACATTCTCTACATAAAATACTAGTTGCTCTAGTAACTCTTGCCATACCTCTTACAAAATTTGAATAAATGATCTTTGCTAGATTATCAAATTTAATATGTCCCATCTAATTATACCAAAGCTAGAATTAAATCTTCAGTACAAGGAACAATTTCTTCCATTGTTCTTTCTAAGATAATAAATATTTCTAATTCTTATTCCTTCGATAATAAGTCTATCATACCCATTTATAATATCACATCTTCGTCCAAGGAAACTAACATGAAAACCCTCATGACAAAACTAAGTAACACACAAAATACTCTACCTCAATCCTTTCACATATAAACATTTGTAGCTTTATACTTATTATCAAGAGTTTGAAAAGTTAACTTACCACAAATAGGTGTTGAGACTTTGTTAAAAAAGGAAACTAATCATCCATCATATTTTTCAAGATGCCCAAATACATTCTATCTCTAGTCATGTGATTTAAGTGAGCATAATTAATGATCTAGGATCTAGATTATTCTATAACATGTATTACTTGAGTGTAGCATAATACATCATCAATGCATTCTACCTCTACATTAGATAAATAAATTATGTCTTATTTACTACTATACAATAAAACCAATCATTTATTTTAAAACATTAATCTCAACCACAATCTAAGTATATAGAGCACTTTAACTATCCATAACTCGCTTGATATTCTTGGTTATTGGTGCACGAAGACATAGGGGTTTAAGTGCTAAGCCCTCAAATTTTGGTTTGTAAGACCTTCTCAAGGTCATGGTTAGAATAAGGGTTCCTTGGATTCAATTAGGTTTGGCTAGTATGGTGTTTGATATGTGTTTTTTTATTGTTTCTAACTTGTCATAAATTGCTCAATGTGCACTTAAGCCTAAATGTGAGTACACCTTGAAAAATGGGGTCATTATGATTATTGAGTAATTTTTTAGTCTTGAATTTTTTTATGAAGTCTTAAAGCATAATTTTTCACCCATATATTGGGTCAATTTATTGATAGTGATAAAATTGTGAAAGTTGCACATAGTTGCTAAGCAACTTTTTAAACTTTTTAAAGTTGCTTGACATTATTTAGGTAGAATAGTGCACTTTTCCAAAAAACCAGTTATGGGATTGCACAATGGGTTCACACACATGAAGGAGACATATATAAGGCATAATAAGGTATTTTTAAAAGGTTGGAATCTTTTTTGAACATTTTTACTCTTGAATACAGTTGACAATTTTCTGATAATTATGCACGGTTTGTTTGAATAAATAATTTATGTTTTCTAGACTAATTTTGTGTTCCTTTCAGTGTAATTAGTTAAAATGGGGTGTTTCCTTTCTCTATGTGTTTATTAGTTTGATTTTTTTCACAATTTGTTAGTTCCATTTAAACTCAAGAACCAAGACTGTGTTTGCTAGCAGTTTTCGGGTTTTGTTAGAAGAATGCCTTCATCTTGAAACTCCACCGTGGAATCTTCATGATCATTGTAAGTCTTGAAGTGGAGGCTATGTATATTATGTTAAATTTTTTTTTAATTCAAAAAAATAAAAACCATGACTTTGAGAGCATGCCCTAGGCGAGCATAGTGAAAGCCCGACTAGGGACTTTTGAGTTCCAAAGTTTGTTTCTTGCAGGTATGGATTGGGAAATGCAATCCAAGGTCATGGAAGGTTGCATGGAGGCCAGATCTAATCCTAGGCATGAGATGAATTCCCTTTGAATCCATCTATTATTTTTTTGAAACAAAATATCACTCAAAGGATGCAAATTAGGCCTATATAGGTGATTTAGGGTTTGGGCATTGCAAGGAGTATTGAAGAATCAAGACCTACAAAATATTTGAGGTCTTCACAAAGGGTTCTCAGAAAGGTGAAGTGTTCATTGGGTTTCTTTTAAGAATTTTGATTTAGAACCCAAAAACCTTGGAGTTAGGGATAATTGAGACCTACAAGCCTAGTAGGCCCAAAACCATCAAATTTGTCAGCGATGAAGAAATGCCTAGTTGAGCGAGTATACTGGATTTTGGATTAGGTTATCTGGCCTGATTAGAGACATTTTTAACCCCTTCAAGGGGGTTTTGCAGGATTGGAAATAATAGGACTGTCCAATGAGTGGGGATTCCAGTGGCAGAGGAATATATAGAGGAAGGGGATCTAATAGTAGCAGAGGTAGGTTTGGAGGGTCAGGAAGGGGATCTTACTTCTCCACCATGAAGTGCTACAATTTTCATCAAATTAGACACCCTTCTTTTAGATTTCTAGAGAAATATTCCTTATCCAAAGGAGGGGATAGGAGAGTGAACTATGTTCAATAAGACACTGCAAGGGAAAATTCCCCAAAGTTTAACCTGGAATCATAGGCTAGAGAGAATCTCATGTTGAGGAGAATCTTGATCAAAGATCCAATGAAGGAGGAACCAAGCCAGAGGAGGTCACTAGTAAGAATCAAGTGTAATATTTGGGGCAAGATATGTAAATTTTTCATTAACTCAGGGTCTAGAGATAATATTATTTCAGAAGAAGTTAGGAAGTTAAAATTGGAGAGAAACTCCCATACTAATCCATATAGAGTCACTTATTTGAACAAGGAACAACATGTTCTAGTCAATGAATAGGCTTGGGTAGAATTCACCATAGGTGGATACAAGGATAAGGTGCTTTGTGATTATTTTCCCATGGATGTATGTCATCTCTTATTAGGTAGACCATGTTAATATGATAGAGAACCAATCAATGATGGGGAAAATAATTCATATGCATTTCAGAAGGATGGGGTTACCTTTAGAATTCAATTCATCCTAGATGAGGAAGAAGTTAAACCCACTGGACCTAAGGTCCTCTTAAATGGGGAGAAATAGTTTTTAAACTCTCTCAAAGAAGGTGATGGAGTAGTATTTTCTTTGGTATTTAATCCTAGGGAAGAGAAGGTAACCAGAAAGGTGGAGATCGCAGAAGAAGTGCAAGGTTTGTTAGATGAGTTTAAAGACATAGTAAGTGATGGGACACTAGCTTCTTTTCCACCACTAAGAGTTATAAGTCATTAGATAGAATTTATACTAGGAGATTCATTTCCTAATAAGGCATCATACAATATGACACCTCATAAAAATGAGGAGGTGGCTAAACAAGTGAAAGAACTCCTAGATAGTGGGTTAATCAGGAAGAGAATTAGTCCTTTTACAGTCCTCACTATTTTAAAACCCAAGAAAGGAGGGACATGGAGGTTGTGTACTGACTCCAGAGCCATTATTATAATAAATATTATGTATATATTCCTAATTCCTAGAATTGAATATCTTATGGACTATTTAGGGGGTGCAAAGTAATTTACAAAGATAAACCTTAAAAGTGGCTATCACTAGTTAAGAATCAAGGAGGGAGATCAGTGGAAGACAACATTAAAGATGAAAGAAGGGTTATATGAATGGTTTGTTATGCCATTTGGGATAACAAATTCCCATAGGACATTCATGAGGGTAATGAATGAGGTACTAAAGGACTATATTGGTAATTTTGAAGTTGTCTATTTAGACGACATCTTTATTTTTAGTAGAACAAAAGATGAACATCTTGAGCATCTAGCTATTGTTTTGAGAAGATTCCATGATGAGAAGCTAACAATAAATTTGGACAAGTGTGAGTTTATGAAGAAGAAATTATTGTATCTTTTCTTTGTAGTCTCCCAAGATGGTTTTAAGATGGACACATTAAAGGTAGAAGCAATTTTCAATTGGCTGCCCCCTAAGACAGCTAGTACTGTGAGAAGCTTCCATGGATTGGCACAATTTTATAGGAAGTTCATCAAGAAATTTAGTGGTATATGCTCACCCATTATAGACACCATAAAAGGAGGGAATAAGACTAAGTTCCAATGGACATAAGTAGAAAATAAGGGGTTTGAATTCTTGAAGAAGAATGTGGCTACTCAACCTATCTTGGTGTTACCTAGTTTTGATAAACTCTTCACAATTGAGTGTGATGCAAGAAATGTTAGAGTTCCAGTAGTACTAAGTCAGGAGGGAAGGCTTGTTTCCTTTTTTTGTTAAAATCTCAATGAAGATAAAGAGGGTACTCTTCTTATGACTTGGATTTATATTATCTTGTTCATTCCTTAAGGAAAAAGAGGAATTACCTCTTGCCAAAGAAATTTGTTATACATATAATCAAGCACTTAGTTTCCTTAACTCTCAAGATAAGTTGAGTCATAGGCATATCAAATGGGTAGAGTATCTACAGTCATATAAATTCACTGGATTAAGCACAATAAGGGTAAAAACAATAAATTTGTTGATTATTTAAGTAGAATGTTCTTGATATTTGGAGAGATTCAATTAAAGAGTTGGGATTGATAGTTTTAAGGAGCTCTATAAGGATGATGAAGGTCTTTATGTAGCCTATAAGGTATGTCAAGATTTTGAGAATCACTTTGATGTAGAAGATAGGGTTATTCAGAAATATTATCCTCCACTAGACTCCACATGCTTATGTCTTCACTCTTTCAACTCTTCCAATCATGCATCAATGAATATTTTCCAATATGGTGTTGTGACTGTCCTAATTCACAGACACTTTACTTCCCTTCAATAACCTATCCACTAGGATCATTCTCTATAAATAAACCACTCCTTGACACAAAATGACTCTTATAAATGTCCCCATACAACCCTTAATGTATTCTCCAAACAAAACTACTATGCATCCCCACACTTGAATTCAAAAACTCAAACTTGTTGTTGACTATGACAATCAACTCTCCTTATTGAATAGTCACTAAAACCAACCATTTCAATGTGTACCCTCACCCATAAATGAATTGGGGAACAATATATACCATCATAAACTATTTATTCTCTTATCCACACACCCACCATATTCATTTGACTCCCTACACTCAACTTCAAATGAAACAAAAGAAATTTACTATTTCAATGTCCTAATAGGAAAGTCAAAAAAACCTATGTGCTTCTTGTTGTCTAGCCCTTCCCTTTGGAACTCTACCATCTCCATGTTGGATGATATCAGTTTTGGTTACTGATCATGCTGTTGATATTCATATTTTTTCACTGATGTCAACATATATTTATGTAGAGAAGACAGACTGGCTACTTGATTGGAAGAAGTGTACAGACACTATATAGATGATTCAGAATGATTGAAGTTGGATTTTAGTAGAAGGATGTGTACTAACCTTATTCCTAAGGTTTCTTGACTTAATGTTACATATTGTGGATGTTACAATTGATTTGGTGAAGACTAGTTTTCTGGACTGTAACTGTGATTCTGGATAGAGCAGGTCTCAGTGTTTCTAGTATATCTTTCTGGTGAAGATATTTAAGATGATGAGAGCTTATCGGTGGATAGCCAAAACATGTTAGAGTAATGGGTTGAGTTTGATTTTTTTTTTGTCACTGGTGTCGTCAGTTGTGGCATTTATTTTGGAGAAGACCTATTTACCGGCCGACTTCAGACATGTAGCATGTGAAATTAATTATGAGCATGGATTACAGATCTGGAAGTATATGTGATGGATTTTAATTGATTTTTACTTTTTATAGGTACCGTGTGTATCTTAGCAAGGGTTTATATAATTATTTGTATGATGGAAAGCCTTAATTGGCTGACCTGGTTAATTATGTATTAGGAAAGCTTAATTGGTCGACCTAATGAATTATTGTTAAAGGATATATATGAATGATCTTTTCTTGAGGAGAAGACGTGGTAGAGAATAAAAGGACATAAATGTGTGGAAGTTTTGAAGCTTGTTGACTGTTGGATATGGAGCAGAGTTGTTGATTGTTATACTTCATTGGAACTAACCAAGCAAAGATAGTTGCTATCAGACTGTTCACTAGATTGTGTATATTCTTTATACACTTGATTCAGATTGTAAATCCTTGAGGGTATCTTTAACCTTCTTTGGGAAGTATGCCTTGGTAGTGAGCCTAATATTTTATTTGACTCCTAATAGGGTCTGTCTCCTAATAGGGAGTGTCTGTCTCCTAATAGGGAGTGTGTACTGTAATATTGTAACAAGCTCCTAACAAGGTTAATATCTTTTAATAGGGATACAATACTCTCAGTACATTATTTGTGGGTGTTAATTCCCACTAGGGTTTTACCTTTAATAGGGTTTCCTCAACAAAAAATATTTTGTTATGGTGTTGGCATTTACTTTTTTATCAACTACTTTTGTCGATATGGTTTATAAACTATAAAGTTTAATAATCTATACAACAACTGATTCACCCCCCCTCTCAGTTGTCTTGTGGACTGTTATTCCAGAAAATTGGTATCAAAGTTACTAGACCTTAGAGATGAATTTTAACAACTTGAGGTGATCCTAAAGATGACTTACTATAGGAAGGATAGTCCAAAGTTTGACCTTGAAAACTTTGACAGTTGGAAGAACAAGATGAGAACACATTTGCTATGTCTGGGAATTGATCACTGGATAATCACAAAGAAGAATGAAATGATAGTGACTAAGGATGAGTTATAAAATTCTTTTGAAGATCAGAAGAATTTATTTTCATGCAATATGGTTGCAAGGGAATCTTTGATTAGTACTCTTTCAGAAGGATAGTTCACTCAAGTAAAAGACTTGGACTCGACATGATGCAGAGTGCACTGCAAAAATACCAATGTGGACTCCAACTACTTATTACTTCCTTAAGGTTCCTCCTTTGGCAATCCAACTCCAAAAGTGTCTTCTTAGATTGTCTCCTGACTTGTTAAAAGGGCTAATATACTTCCCTTGACCTATCTTGCCCCTCCAAAGCAATAGCTAGAACACTGTAATTTGTTCCTTAGGGACACTTTCCCTAAATCTAACATCAAGGTGTAAAACTTCACCAGAGACTTAGAAATCTTGATCTAAGTGCTTGAATACTTCAAATAGACCCCAAGGGTTAGGAATCCAACAATGGATTTGGTCTTGTAGACCCAAGAGTAGCCGAATCCCAAATGGTCTAGGATTCCTTGTAGCCCTAACCAAAGGGTTTTTCAGACTTAACTTTCAACTAAGGAAGGATCTGACTCAACTGATTAGGTTTATAGACACCTATTATGGACTTTGTAGAACCCCCAAAACCTTATCACCTCACTCCACTCTTGCACCCCTAAACTCTCACAAAGCACACAGGCCTAATTAGCTAGTCTAGGCTTGTTTTGTTAAGAAAGTGTTAGAAGATGGGTTCATGGACTGAATACAGAGCCTTGGATGGATTCTCCTACCCCAAATTAGTCTAGAAACACCTTTTTTTCAATCCCCCGACTCATATATTTCACATGCATGTGACTGTACTAACAGGCCAAGCTAATTACATAGAGATAATTAGCCTAGGGCTTTGTCATACAAATAGAAGGACTAACTTTGAATGCTTGAGCCTTAGGATTATTAAATACCATGATCTTAACTTGTATTTTCCAAGCGGCCGAGCAGATCCACTAGATAAATCTCAAGTTAGGATCACATCTTTATGACTGACCCAGTAAACCTTGTTTCTCAGACAGCAAGAATGTAAAATTGATAACTCTCAACAAACTTGATAAAAAAACCTTAAAATAATTTAAATGCTTTAGAAACTCAAGACATCACAAACTTCTACAACTGGATCCACGTGATGAATCCATATTAGGCCATACACTACCAGAATGACTCAAAACACTCTTCTATTTCCTTGTTTGAACATCAAACTCCGTACACAGTGAAATATTACCTTCATGGAAGGCATAAAATCTCCTAATAGCATCATCCAAGAGTTTCAGATGCTTTAGAGAGTAGGTGAGGTAAGTTACAAAGAAGTTTTCATACTCCGAGAAACATTTTGCAAAAGTTGCTTATGCAAGATTTTGCAAAAAGACAACTTTTAGGCAATAAGTGATAGAGTTGCTAATTTGGGAAAAATCCAACCTTACCAACCTCACAAGGTGTGGGAGAGGTCCAAAACATGACTAGGACCTAAACTAAGGACTTAGAAACATAACTTCTAACTAGACACACAAAATCAATAACTAACAAGGTCTAACCATGGTTTTAGGAACCTAGGTTTATAACTCACCGTAGGCCCTTCACCTTACATCAAAGACCCAAAAAAAAACACACACACACAAGGGTGATCTCATGAATGCACCTTATTAAAAACACAAAAGAAAGCAATTTAGGATCTTCAGGAGGTACCCTGCACCATACTCGTCATGAAAAAAAGAACTCAAGTCCCTTGAGTTGGAATTTTTTCAAGGGGAAATCGTATCTTCTTAATATCTTCAGGGTTCATCCAAGTAGAATCTTCAATTGGTTGGTTTTTTTCCATTTGACTAAGTACTCATAGTAAGTGTCTCTCCTAGTTTTCTTTTTCACTCTCTTGTCTTGGATGCTTTAAATCTCAGGAGGAGTTTCTTGTGGAATGTCCTTGAGTGGTTGGAGTGTAGGAGGCTCTGGAGTATCTGTAAGATTAGTATTACTAACTTCTCCTTTGTAGGAATAGATATCTACAACATTGAAAATGGGTGATAATCGAATGTGAGAAGGTAGATCTATTCTATAGGCATTGTTGCCACATTTATTCATAATCTTGAAAGGGCCAATCTTTTTCATCATAAGCTTTGTGTATTTCTCTTTAGGTAGTCTTTCCTTCTTTAGGTGGATCATCACTAAATCTCCCACCTTGAATTTTGCTATGTATGTGGAGCCTAATCAGACTCAGGTTCTTTCAGTGCGGTTTCCCCCCAAACTTATCTACAGGGGTTTGGGGGCAGTGCCCCCAAGCTCGGGGTCAAGGGGCAGAGCCCCTGATGGGGTCAAGGGATAGTGCCCCTTGACACCAACAATGACTTTATAATATTGTAAAGGGTCGACCATCAATTTTCTATTAGTCAGAGTATTTTTTCCCTAATTAGCTTAGGTCAAATATACTTGTGAAAAGGGCTTAGGGTTTTAGGATTTCATTGTATGAGGGATTTTTGTAGATTCTTGTGACGGTATTGAGTTGCAGGTTTTAGATTTTAATCACTAGATAAAAATAAATATATTAGACTCCCTATTGGTGGATGTAGCCCAGGGATTGGGTGAACCATGTTAAATCTCTATGTCATTGTGTTCTCTTCTATGTGTTTATATTTGCATTTTTTCTGCTTATTATTCTAACAAGTGGTATCAGAGTGAAGTTTTTTTGTTTGTTCTTTCATCTATTCTCTGAAGCAGGTCTCACAAGTTAGTGGGAGAGTCTCTTGGTTAAGTGGGAGAAATGGTAGATGAGAGTAGGCTGAAGGTGGATAAGTTTAATGGGAAGAACTTCTAGTTATGGAAGATGCAAATGGAGGACTATCTCTATCAGAAGGATCTGTGGAAGCTATTAGAAGGAAAAACCAAGGAACAAGGAACTATGTCAGTAGAGGACTGGGAGGTTTTGGATAGGAAGGCATTGGGATCTATTCGATTGTGCCTTACACCGTCTGTAACATTCAACATATCAAAGGCAACAATGACCATAGAGTTGATGGAGACATTGGCTAAGTTATACGAGAAACCCTCAGCTTCGAATAAGGTATTTCTTATGAAGCATTTGTTTAATATGAAAATGGGTGAGGGAGGATCTGTACTAAATAATTTAAATGATTTTAATACTGTCACTAGTCAATTGTCATCCGTAAAAGTTGTATTTGATGAATAGGTTAGGGCTCTCTTACTTTTATGTTCTTTTCCAGAAAGGTGGAATAGCTTGGTTATGGCTATAAGAAACTCTATCTCTAGTTAAAATACTTTGAAATTTGATGAAGTTGTTGGTGTTATCCTAAGTGAGGAAATGCGACAGAAAAGCATAGGTAAAACTTCAACCTCATCAGATTATGCTTTAAATGTGGAGAATAGAGGAAGAACAAGTGAAAGAGGCAAAGGCCCTTCACATGGAAATTTGTGAGGGAAGTCAAATAAAGGACGTTCTCAATCAAAAGGAAAGAAAGATTGATGGTAATGTGGAAATCCTGGTCACCTGAAGAAAGACTGTTGGTCTCAAAAAAATAAACAAGGAGACGAAAATGAAGATAATAGTAAGGAAGCTAATGTTGCAAGTAATACTTTACAAGATGCTTTAATATTATGTTTGGATAATGTTTATGATTCTTGGGTAATCTATTTTGGGGCTTCATTCCATGCTACACCCCATAGAAAATATTTTCAAGAGTATGTTCAAGGTGATTTTGGATAGGTATATTTGGGTGATGATGAGCCCTGTCCTATTGTTGGGAAAGGGAAAATAAAGATCAAGTTGCCAAACAGAAATGACTGGGTACTGTAGGAGGTAAGGCATGTCCCCAATTTAAGAAGAAATTTAATTTCTGTAGGACAACTGGGCAGTGAAGGCTGCATAGTCATGTTTACAGACAATGTCTCATTAGTAGTAGCTAAAGGTTCGAAGATAGGCACATTATATCTGTGTACTGGTAACACTTATTCTACCTTAGCTGCTACTGATAATGTTAATGTAGGGAAAGATACTATATATGTTGCCAGAACAGATTCAAAAATGTGGCACCATAGGCTTGGGCACATGAATGAGAAAGGGATGAAAATCCTTCACTCTAAAAATTTGTTTCTAGGACTGAAAAATATCGATTTAGAGTTCTGTGAAAATTGTGTTTATGGTAAACAGAAAAGAGTCAGATTTCTCAAAGTTGGGAAAGAAAAGAAGAGTGAGAAGTTAGAGCTATTGCATTCAGATGTATGGGGACTGGGTCAAGTATCATCTCTTGGTGGCTCTCATTATTATGTTATTTTCATAGATGATTCAACCAGGAAAACATGGGTATATTTTCTGAAACAAAAATCTGATGTTTTTGAAACATTTAAGAAATGAAAAGCTTTGGTTGAGAATGAGACAGGAAATAAGTTGAAGTGTCTCAAATCTAATAATGGAGGTGAGTATTGCAGCATAGCCTTTGAAGATTATTGTTCTATCAATGGAATTCGAAGGTAGAAGATAGTTCCAGGAACCCCACAAGAAAATGGTGTGTCAAAAAGAATGAATAGGAAAATCATGGAATGTGCAAGGAGCATGAGATTGCATGTTGGACTGCCCTTTCATTTCTGGGCAGATGCTGTAAACACTACAGTCTATTTGATAAATATAGGACCTTCATCCCCTTTGGATGGTGGTATTCAAGAGGTAGCATGGACTGGTAAAAAGGTAAATTATTCATTTCTAAAAACTTTTGGTTGTGAAGCTTTTGTCCACGTTCATAAAGAAAATAGAACCAAGCTTGATGCTAAATCTCAGAAATGTACCTTTATTGGATATGGAGCAGATGACTATAGTTATCGGTTATGGGATTTTGAAAATCTTAAGATAGTTATATTTAGAGATGTTATATTCAATGAGAAGGTCATGTATAAAGAACAGTTGTAGGAAAAGAAGCATGAACAGGTCAGACAAGAATATGTAGTGTTGGATGAGACTCCTGAAAAAGGAACACCACTGGTACCTGATGCTCAGTAACAACAGGTTATCCCACAAACTCATGTAAGTGTTAGACATTCTACAAGGTCAAGTAGACCTCTTGAAAGGTTTTCTCCTTCTTTGTATTCCATTTTATTGACTGACTTTGGTGAACCAGAAGAATATGAAGAAGCAATGCAGTTGGATGCCAAACAACAGTGAAAGTTGGGCATGAAAGAGGAGATGGAATCCTTGTTGAAAAATAAGACTTGGGACTTAGTCCCTTTACCTGAAGGAAAAAGAGCCTTGCCTAACAAATGGGTTTATAGGCTGAAGGAGGAAGATGAAGGAAAGAAGAGGTATAAGGCCAGACTTGTGGTAAAAGGTTTTGTACAGCAAAAGGGTATCGATTTTGATGAAATATTCTCCCCTGTTGTAAAAATGACTTCAATTAGAACTATACTAAGTATTGTGGCTATAGATGACTTGCATCTTGAAAAATTAGATGTCAAAATAGCTTTTCTCCATGGAGATTTGGAGGAGGAAATTTACATGCAGCAACCAGAGGGATATGAGGTCAAGGGTAAGGAGAATTTGGTGTGTAGGTTAAGGAAGATTTTGTATGGCCTAAAGCATGCACCCCGCCAATGGTATTTAAAATTTGATAGTTTCATGGCCGAACAAGGATACCATAGATGTCATTCTGATCACTGTGTATATTTTAAGAGATTGGATAATGGGAGTTACATTATCCTGTTACTCTATGTTGATGACATGCTTGTTGTTGGGTCTAATATGAAACACATAAATGAACTTAAATAGAAATTAGCAAGGTCATTTTCTATGAAGGATTTGGGTGCTGCTAGGAAAATCCTTGGTATGAGGATTACATGGGATAGGAAAAATAGAACTTTGAATTTGTCCCAAAGTGAGTATATAAAGAAGGTGTTGAAATGATTCAATATGCAGGATGCAAAAGCCGTCAGTACACCTTTGGCTAGTCATTTCAAATTGACTAAGGAAATGTGCCCAAAGGCACAGGAAGAGGTAGATAAAATGTCTAACATCCTGTATTCCTCAGCTGTTGGTAGTTTGATATATGTGATGGTATGCACATAGAAAGATATTTCTCATGCAGTGGGATTTGTCAACAGGTATATGAGCAATCCAGGTATGGAACATTGGAATGTTGTCAAATGGATTCTTCAATATTTGAGAGGAACTACTACAAAGGCATTATGTTTCATAGGATCTAGTTCTATTCTGAGTGGATTTGTTGACTCTGATCTAGCAGGAGATATTGATATAAGGAGGAGTACTACAGGGTATGTTTTCACTATACGGGGTACTACAGTCAGTTGGATTTCTAGATTGCAGAAAGTTAATGCACTTTCAACTACTGAAGCTGAGTATGTAGCTTCTACGAAAGCTAGAAAGGAGATGATTTGGTTACAATGTTTTCTAGAGGAATTGGGTCAGAAGAAGGAAGATTTCCCATTTTACATTGATAGCCAGAGTGTCATTCATCTTGAAAATAATTCTTATTTTCATTCAAGGACAAAGCACATACAACCTAGGTACCATTTCATAAGGTCTGCTTTGGAGGATGGCCAATTATGGCCTGAAAAGATTCATACATATGATAATCCACCAGATATGTTTACAAAGGCAGTGACAAGGGAGAAGCTAAATTCCTCTTCAGCTTCGGTTGGTCTTCTAGATTGAACAGGATAAAAGAACAACAGAGTTCAGGGTGGTTTCTTTATTCCAGTGGGAGCTACAGGTTTGGTCAATTAGTCTCCAAGTGGGAGGATATTGTTGTGGAGTCTGATCAATCTCCAAGTGGGAGATTGTTATGTATGTGGAGCCTAATCAAACTCAGGTTCTTTTGGCATGGTTTCCCGCCAGACTTATCTACAGGGGTTTGGGGTCAGCACCCCCAAGCTCGGGGTCAAGGGGCAGAGCCCCTTGCAGGGTCCTAGGGAAGAGCCCCAAGTGGGGTCAAGGGGTAGAGCCCCTGATGGATTCAAGGGGCAGCGCCCCTTGATGCCAATAATGAATTTATAATATTGTAAAGGGTCGACCATCAATTTTCTATTAGTTGGAGTATTTTTGCCCTAATTAGGTTAGGTCAAATATACTTGTGAAAAGGGCTTAGGGTTTCAGGATTTCATTGTATGAGGGATTTTTGTAGCTTCCTATGATGGTATTGAGTTGTAGGTTTCAGATTATAATCACTGGATAAAAATAAAGATATTGGACTCGCTATTGGTGGATGTAGCCCAGGGATTGGGTGAACCACATTAAACCTCTGTGTCATTGTGTTCTCTTTTGTGTGTTTATATTTGCATTTTTTTTTCTTATTATTCTTACAGAATTGTAGATCTCTTCTCTTCTTGTTAGCATGGGCTTTATATTTCTTAGTGGTATACTCTAGTTTTATCTATACTTGGTCATGTATTTTCTTCATTACTTTGGCAAAGTCTTCAGCTAGTGCACTCTTTTTGTCCATGTCTTTGATATCTCTGAGCTCCAATACTCCTCTAGGGTGAGTGCCATAGACAATTTGGAATGGTGTTAAACTAGCACGAGCTATTGACTGAATCATTGAATGATAATTCTACTTGTGCTATAATAGTGTCCCAAGTGGCTCCATGTTCTTGTGTGAGACATCTCAGAAGATTGCTAAGGGACCTATTGGTGACTTCTGTTTGTCCATTTGACTACGGGTGATATGCAGATGACAAAGAAACATTTGTTCCTAGTTTTCTCCATAATATCCTCCAAAAGTGGCCTAAAAACTTAGGGTCCCTGTCTGATATGATTGACAGTGAGATTCCATGAAGTCTTATAACTTCTCTAAACAAAAACACTGCTATGTGAGATGCATCATTAGTTTTCCTACAAGGGATAAAGTGTGCCATCTTTGAAAATATTTCAAATACAACATAAATGCTATCAAATCTAGACTTGGTATTTGGAAGACCTAGGACAAAGTCCATATTTACTAAATCCCATGGTTTGGCAGGGATGGGTAAAGGAGTGTACAATCCAGCATTGGAGGTGTGTCCTTTGGCTTGTTGGAAAATTGAACAACTCTCCACAAAACTCCTAACATCTATCTACAATTTGGGCCAATGGTAGAATCTCCTAACCAGATCCAAAGCTTTGTCCACCCCAAAGTGACCAACTAGGATTCCATAGTGCTTCTCTTTGATAATGTTCTCCCTCATAGATCCCTTTGGGACACATAATGAACTCCCTTTAAAAAGAAGACCATCTTGCACAATAAACTCTGAGAAATTAGTGTGTTATTTGTCTCTCGTCTCCATACAAATTTGATAAGCCTCTTTGAAATCTTTATCTTTAGCATACATATCCTTCATGGCATGAACCCCAACACTCTCCAACTAAATAATTTGGGTAGTTAGGTGTCTCCTACTGAGAGCATCAGAAAATTTTTTCACAATCCCTTTCTTATGCTTGATGGAGAGTGTGTAGGACTGTAAGAAATCCATCCACTTCACATGTTTGTGATTAAGTTTCTCCTTCTTGTTTAGAAAGCTAAGTGCATGGTTATTAGTAAAAACAACAAACTTCTTGGGCAATAGATAATTCCTCCACTTCCTAAGTGACTGAACCATTGCATACATTTCAAGGTCATAAGTAGAGTACTTTTGTTTAGCTTCATTGAGCTTCTCACTAAAAATAGAAATGGGCTTCACCTCTCTGCTCAACACTCACCCAATGGATTTATTACTTGCATCACATTCTAGTTTAAAGACTTTGTGAAAGTCTGGTAGAACTAGGATGGGCTGCTCTACAATCTTTTTCTTCAAAAACTCAAAGGACTCATTAGCTTCATTAGTCCATGCAAATATGCATTTTCTTCCAACTTTTATGGTGTTGATAATGGGAGTACAAATGCCACTAAAATTTTTGATGAATTTCCTATAAAAGCTAGATAAGCCATGGAAAATTTTTACCTATGATGGAGTAGTAGGAGGTGGTCAATTGAGGATGGATTCAACTTTGGTGAGATCCATCTTAAGACCGTTCTTAGAGATCACAAAACCTAAGAACACAAGTTCTTCTTGAAGAAACACACACTTATCTATATTTATCTTCAACTTCTCCTCATGGATTTTTCTCATCACCATGTCCAAATGACTAAGATGTTCTTCCCTGCTCCTGCTAAAGATCAAAATATCATCAAGGTATATAGCAACAAATTTGTTAAGAAAATCTTTCAATACTTCATTCATCAATCTCATAAAGGTACTTGGAGCATTAGAAAGACCAAAAGGCATCACAAGCCACTCATAGAGGCCTTCTGTAGTCTTAAATGTTGTCTTCCACTCATCTCCCTCTATGATTCTTATCTGATGGTAGTGACTCTTGAGATCTATCTTGGAATAATAGCTTGCACCCCCCAAATAGTCCATCAAATCCTTTATTCTAGGCATAGGAAACCTATATCAAATGGTTATCTTATTGATTTCCCTAGAATATGTGCATAACCTCCATTTACCTTCTTTCTTGGGTGCTAGGATAGCAGGGATAGCACAATGACTCACACTCTTCCTAATGAGGCCTTTTGACAATAGTTCCTCAATCTGTCTTGCTATCTCTTGGTTTTGTTCATGGGTCATCTTTTATTCTGCCTTGTTTGGAAGAGTAGCCCTTGGTATGAAGTCTATGTAGTGGTTTACTTCCCTTTTAGGTGGCGAAGACTCTAGTGTGCTTTCTACTATGATGCCCTTATACTGATTTAACAGTGCTTTAACCTCTTTGGGACCTACATCCCTAATAGGAACTTTAACCTTTGATTCTTTCACTAGCATCTTCTTGGGCCTTACTACTAAGGCATAACAAGGCATATCCCTTTCTTTTAGTACTTTCAAGAATTCCTTCTCTCCTATATGTAAGACAGGGCTAGCAGCATGTTTTTCTTTTTCACCATCAGGGAGTGGGTTCATCACATATTCAACACCATCCTTAACTATAGTATAGAAATTGGACTTCCCATCATGCTTAGCATCTACATCATATTTCCAAGGCCTACCCAATAACAAATGACATGCATCCATCTCTGTGATATCACATAGAACCCTGTTTGTATATTCCCCTATCTTGAAATCTACCCAAACTTGTTCATTGATGATGGTTTGTTTTTCTTTTGTCAACCAAGAAGCCTTATAAGGTAAGGGATGAGGAATAACGTGTAACTTAAGCTTAGTGACTAACTCCCTATATGCAATATTATTTTTAGAACCAAAATCAACTATAACTTTACATACATTATTGTTCACCTTGCAGCTTGTTCTAAATAAGGACTTCCTCTAAGGTGGTTCTGCAGTAGTAGGTACTCTTAGGAGTGTCCTTTGCATCATGATACACTCTCCTTGCTCTGGGTTTGCAGGTCTTGAAGTTGCAGAATGATAGGAGGATACACTTTGATTATCATCTTCTTGGGTAAGTTGTACTCTTATGTCCCCTCCTTGTTTTTTGGTGCCACTCTTTTCAGGACATTTAAAAGATTGGTGTCCAACTTGATTACAAGTGAAACACTTCCCTATAAAGATACTAGGCCCTATTCCACCAAATCTTCATCTACTGTTTGACCTCCTACCTCTGAAATTATTTCTATTATTGTTCTCTCCTTCTGACTCATGGTTACTAAACTCCCCTTGACTTCTTTGAAATGGTCCTCTACCATTGAATCTGCCTCTACCCCTGAAGTTATTCCCTCTTCCTCTATTATTTTTTTATCCCCTCCTCTTCTACTTTTCTTCAATTTTTAGTGTCATTTGGAAACATTTGTGCACTGATTCAGGGTTGAATAAGCTCATTTCATCTTGAATATTGTATTTCAGTCCATTGATGTACCTTGCAAGCTTGTGCTTCTCACTTTTAGGAACTCCGGTCTTCAAGGTCATTTTTTGAAATTTCTCAGTGTATCCACTCACATCATGGTCTTTCTACCTTAGATTTTGCAACTTCTTATGGACGGTGATCTCGTAATCTTCTGGTACAAACTGTTTCTTGACCTTCACTAACATCTTTTTCCATGTTGAGATAGGGTTCCTTCCATCATCTATTATTTCATTTTGTAGAAATTTCCACCAACTTAGTGCAGGTCCTTTCATTCTGGGTTTTGCAACTTTAACCTTCTGATTCTCAGAGATGTTGTCATATTAAAAATAGTTCTCTATAGCTTCCACCCAATCCATGCATTCTTCAAGATCCATTTTTCCACAAAACATGGGCATATATGACTTATGGTCTCTTCTCCCAACTCTCTCAAGAGCTTCAAGGAGTTTTACTTAATCTACAGGCATTTTCTTCAATTCATCTTGCCTTGTATCTTCTTCTTCTTAATCTTCTCCTTCTTCCCTCTCTGTTTGGAGGTCTTTCAACTTTTTTATCTCCTCTTCCATTCTCTTGTTCTTGGCTATTCCTTGAAAATTTTAACCAATTCCAAATTTGTGATTCTAATAGGTACTTCCTCTCCTTGAGAGTCTTCTATTCTGTCCTCCATTATTTTCTACTTCCAAGATCTTAGTAGGCTCTGATACCACCTGATGCAGAGTGCACTACGAGAATATCAATGTGGGCTCCAACTACCTATCACTTCCTTAAGGTTCCTCCTTTGGAAATCCAAATCCACAAGGGTCTTCTTAGATTGTCTCTTGAATTTTTCAAGGGGCCAAAATACTTCCCTTGACCTATCTTGCCCCTCCAAAGTAATAGCTAGAACACTGTAATTTGTTCCTTAGCGACACTTTCCCTAAATCTAACATCAAGGTGTAAAAATTCACTAGAGACTTATAACTCTTGATCTAAGTGCTTGAAGAATTCAAATAGACCCCAAGGGTTAGGAATCCTTCAATGGATTTAGTCTTGTAGACCCAAGAGTAGCTGAATCCCAAATGGTCTAGGATTCCTTGTAGCCCTAACCAGAGGGTTTTTTGGACTTAACTTTCAACTAAGGAAGGATCTAACTTAACTGATTGGGTTTCTAGACACCCTTTATGGACTTTTTAGACCCCCCAAAGCCTCAGCACCTCACTCCACTCTTGCACCCTTAAACTCTCACAAAGCACATAGGCCTAATTAGCTAGTCTAGGCTGGGTTTGTTAAGCAAGTGTTAGAAGATGGGTTCATGGACTAAATGTAGAGCCTTGGATGGATTCTCCTACCCTAAATTAGTCTAGAAACACCTTTGGTTCGATCCTCCCACTCATATATTGCACATGCATGTGACTGTACTAACATGCCAGGCTAATTACATAGAGATAATTAGCCTAGGGATTTGTCATACAAATAGAAGGACTAACTTTGAATGCTTAAGCCTTAGGATTCTTAAAGACCATGTTCCTAACTTGTATTTTCCAAGTGGCTAAGTAGATCCACTAGATAAATCTCAAGTTAGGATCACATCTTTGTGACTGACCCAGTAAACCTTGTTTTCTTAGACAGCAAGAATGTAAAATTGGTAACTCTTAACAAACTTGATAAAAACACCTCAAACCAACTGTAATGCTTTAGAAACTCAATACATCACAAAATCATGCAACTATATCCACAAGATGAATCTGTACCAAGCTGTACACTACCAGAATGACTCAAAACACTCTTTTATTTCCTTGCTTGAACATCAAACTCCGTACACAGTGAAATATTACCTTCATGGAAGGCATCAAATCTCCTAATAGAATCATCCAAGCATTTTAGATGCTTCAGAGAGTGGGTGAGGTCGGTAACAAAGAATTTTTCATACTCCAAGCAACATTTTGCAAAATTTTCTCATGCAACATTTTGCAAAAAGACAACTTTTAGGCAATAAGTGACAGAGTTGCTAATTTGGGAAAAATCCAGCCTTACCGACCTCCCAAGGTGTGGGAGAGGTCCAAAACATGACTAGGACCTAAAATAAGGACTTAGAAACATAAATTCTAACCAGACACACAAAATCAACAACTAACAAGGTCTAACCATGATTTCAGGAACCTAGGTTTATAACTCACCTTAGGTCCTTCACCTTACATCAAAGACCCAAACAAAAAAACACACACAAGGGTGATCTCATGGATGCACCTTATTAAAAACACAAAAGAAAGTAATTTAGGATCTTCAAGAGGTGCCCTACACCACGGCACATGAGATCTAGACAAGACTGGAATCATTATATGTTGGAGACAAATTTACAAAGCAAGCAAAGTTACAAAACTGGAAGGCAAAGATGGAATCACTGAAGATGAAAGAAGATGAGAAAATTAGGTCTTATACACATAGAAATATTGAAGTAGTTACTAGCATTAAAAACTCTTGAGGAAATTATAGTGAGGAAGAAGTGATTGGAAAGATACTCAGATCTTTGACACCTGTATACGGAACCAAAGTACAATCTATATAGGAAATTATACCTTTGACACTGAACTTCACTAGAGAAATGTTGATTGGAAAAATAACTACTTTTGGGGCCACAAAATTTGGAGACACTTTACCTAAAGTTGAGTCAGCATTCAAGGAAACTGTGCACAAGAAAAAAAGACCTTATCTAGAAATGCAAGCACCAGTAGTGGTGACATAAGAGAAGATCTTGGAGCTTATGTTGATGAATGGGAACAGATACAGGAGGAAGAAAGAAAGATAGATGAAGTTGTGGCACTGATTGCTAGAAGAGAAAAGAGATGTAAGGGTAAATTTGAAGGCAAATTACCTTTGAAAAAATCTTTCATGTTACAAGATTGGTCATTTTGCATCTAGATTTCTTACAAGAGTTCCAAAGCACAAACCTAAGTTTATCAAGTCTAAATATTCAAAAGACAAGGAATGTCATTATGCTAGTGAGGGTATATCAAATGATGATGATGATGGTGACTATGACGAAATTGGATTTATTTATATTAAGGATGATGTACCTATGCATGAATAAAAATATTTAGTATCTCGAATTGAAAAGAAATCTGAATGGGTTATAGACAATGGTTGTTCACATCATATGATTGGAGATAAAAACAAGTTTTTGAGTTTGAAAAGACATGATGGAGGAGTTGTCAGATTTGGTGACAATACTCCTAAGATTATTATTGGAGTTGGATCTATCTCTTTGGATAGAAAGACTAACGCAGACAATTTATTACTTGTTGATGGACTTAAGCATAATTTGTTGAGTGTTGGACAGCTAGTGGACAAGGGTTATAAATTGAACTTCATTAATGAGAAATGTTCTATCAAGAGTAAAATAGGAGACCTAATCGCATATGGTACTAAATCCAGAGGTAATGTATTTGAATTGAACACATCTAAAGATTCTTGTTTTATTGGGAAGGTTGATGATAGTTGGTTATGGCACAAAATATTTTATCATGTTAACTTTTATAACATTGTGAAGACCAGTACAACTAATGCAGTAAGAGATCTACCTAAGATTGTAAAGCCATCTAACACTATGTGTAGAGAATGTGTTATGGGTAAGAAGAATAGAAGAACTTTTAAAAGCAAAGCTTATTGAGAAAAAGAGAAGTTGGATCTGATACATACATATCTATGTGTTCCTACATGAACAAGATCATACTATGGTGAAAGGTAATTTATACTATTTTTTGATGACTTTTCTAGAATGATGTGGGTTACATATTTAAGAGAAAAATCTGAAGCATTTGACAAGTTCAAGTTATTCAAAGAAAAAGTTGAGAATTAATCTGGTTTAAAGATGAAGTGTTTGAGATCAGATAGAGGAGGAGAGTTTACATTAGAGTTGTTTAATTCATACTATGAAGAAAATGAAATACACAAATAGACTTCAGCCCCTAGATCTCCACAACAGAATGGGATAACAAAGTGAAGAAAAAGAACTATATTAGATTCGACAAGGACTATGTTGTTGGAATGAAATTTGTCACATGTTCACTAGAGAGAAGTAGTTGGGACTGCTATGTACACACTAAACAGAATTCAGATCAGAGAAGGAACAAATTAAACTCCTTATGAATTATGGTTTGATCGTACACCTACTATGAAATATTTTAGAATATTTGGAAGTAAATGTTATATCAAAAGAGATGATGAGATAGGCGAGTTCAATGCTAGAAGTGATGAATGAATATTTCTTGGTTATTCCACTAAGAGTAAAGCTTATAAATGTTTCAATTTGAGATTAAGGAAACATCAATGTGAGGATAGATGAAAATTTTCAGATTCAGGAAAGGATATATGATTGTGGTTAGATTACAGAAACAAAAGAGGTTACTGTTGAACCTAAAGAATCTTTGATGATTGACGATGAGATTGAAGATGAATAGACTAAAGCTACTAAGACATTGAAGACACCAAGGTATGTTAAGAAGAACCATCCTAGAGATCAAATTATTGGTGATGCAAGAAAAGACATGATGACTAGATCTAGAGTTAGAGATGAGATCTGTTTGATTTCTCAAGTTGAGCCAAAGACTACTAATGAAGCATGTAGACATGAATCTTGGACTAAAGCTATAGAAGAAGAACTAGAACAATTAAAGAAAAACAATACTTGTGAATTGGTTCCAAGACCTAAGAACAAAAATTTGATTGGCTCTAAATGGGTTTTTAGAAACAAGATGGATGAGGAAGGAACAGTGGTAAGAAATAAGGCTAGACTGGTATGTAAAGGCTACTCACAACAAGAAGATATAGACTATGAAGAAACATTTGCTCTTATTTCCAGATTGCAAGTTGTGATATTATTCCTTGCTTATGTTGTACATAAAGACTTTAAGGTTTATCAGATGGATGTGAAGTCAAAATTCTTGAATGGTGATCTAGAGGAAGAAGTTTACATTGAGCAACCTGATGGTTTTCCTTTGATAGATGATGAAAACATGGTTTGTAGACTAAAGAAATCACTGTATGGAATGAAACAAGCACCAAGGGCATGGTATGAAAGGCTGGACAAATATCTACTTCATCTTGGTTTCAAGAAAGGTAATGTAGATAGTAATTTATACTTAAGAACTGAAGAAGATGGAATCTTGATTATAGAAGTTTTTGTTGATGATATCATTTTTGGAGGCAATGATAAGATGAGTAAGAAGTTTGCTAAAGAAATGGAAAATGAATTTGAAATGTCAATGATTGGTGAGATGAAATTTTTTCTTATATTGCAAATTAATCAGAGTAAGAATGGAATTTTTGTATCTCAGACCAAGTATCTTAAAGAAATGTTGAAAAAGTTTGGAATGGAATATTGTAAACCTGTTGGAACACCTATGGTGATAGGAAAAAAACTGACTAATAGTGATGAGACTCAAAGTGTTGTTCAGACTAAGTACAAATTGATGATTGGAGGTCTACAATATCTAACACACACTAGACCAAATATTACCAATGTAGTTGGAATTGTGGCTAGATATCAGGCAGATCCTAAAGAAACACATTTTGTTGCTGTGAAAAGAATTTTCAGATATCTAAAAGGGACAATAGAATATGGATTATGGTATGAAAAATATGATGATTTTACATTGCAGGATTTTACTGATGTTGATTGGGCAGGTAATGTGGATGATAGGAAGAGTACAAGTGGTGGTGAATTCTTCCTTGGGAAAAGACTAGTTTCTTTGTTGAGCAAGAAGCAGAACTGTATTGCTCAATCTAATGATGAGTCAGAATATGTTGTTGCTGCAATAAATTGCACACAAGTTGTTTGGATGAAACAAATACTAGAAGACATCAAAATAATTTTCAAAGAGCTAGTGGTTATTCATTGTGATAACACTAGCACATTAAACATGTCAAAGAATCCTATAATGCATTCAAAAACTAAGCATATTTCTATTAAGTATCATTTCTTGAGGGAGAAGGTAGCAAATAAAGAAATTAGACTGGAGTACATTAGCACAAAGGAACATATAGAAGATATATTTACCAAACCTTCTCCAAAAGATGCTTTTGAATATCTCAAAGGCATGCTTGGGTTGGTGGCCCCTCCCAGTGGTAATTTAATTGATGCAGATATGTATCAGTCCAGTGGTTTTCAGAGCTATATCACTCTCTGGACTTGATGTATGGATCTACTCCTTAGGGGGAGTGATCACAGGAGAACACTATGGAGTACATTTGGGTGATCTTGCACCTAATTTTTGGACATGAAGATTTGTAAAAGATACACCTTATAGAATACTATAGATGAGTTATGGCACCCTTTTCCATTGCTACCAAAGGGGGATGGAATATATGTGAAAATCTCTACTGTTTTGGGGAGATTTGTGTTGAGGATATTGAGAAGATTGTATTGAGAGAGAACACTTTTGGGTTGATGCATATGGATTTTCCCATATGTTTCCATAAATTCCAAAGGGGATATTGTTGGATGATATCATTTTTGGTTATTGATCATGTTGTTGATATTCATGTTTTGTCACTGATGTCAACATATATTTCTGTGGAGAAGACAAACTGGCTACTTGACTGGAAGAAGCGTATGGACACTATACAGATGATTTAGAATGATCAAAGTTGGATTTTAGCAGAAGGATGTGTACTGACCTTATTCCTAAGGTCACTTGAATTAATGTTACATATTGTAGATGTTATAGTTGATTTGGTGAAGACTAGTTCTCTGGACAGAGAAGGTCACTGTGTTTCTGGTATATCTTTCTGTCAAAGATATTTCAGATGATATGAGCTTACTGGTGGACATCCAACATATGTTATAGTAATGGGTTGAGTTAGATTTTTATTTTTTTACTGGTGATGTTAGCTATGGCGTGTATTCTGGAGAAGACCTATTTACTGGTCGACTTCAAACATGTAGCATGTGAAATTAATTACGAGCATGGATTGCAGATCTAGAAGTATATGTGATGGATTGTAATTAATTTTTAATTGTTGTAGGTATCATGTGTATCTTAGCAAGGGGCTATATAATTATTTGTATGATGTAAATCCATAATTGGCCCACCTAGTTAATTATGTATTAGGAAATCTTAATTGGCTAACCTAATGAATTATTGTTAAAGGGTATATATGAATGATATTTTATTTTGGAAATTATGTGGTAGATAATAAAAGGATAAAAATGTGTGGAAGCTGCGAAGCTGGTTAACTATTGGATATAGAGAAGAGTTGATGATTGTTATACTACATTGGAACTGACCAAGAAAAGATAGTTTCTATCATACAGTTCACTGGATTGTGTATTTTCTTTATACACTTGATTCAGATTGTAAATCCTTGAGGGTGGCTTTAACCTTCTTTGGAAAGTGTGCCTTGGTAGTGATCCTACTATTTTCTTTGACTCCTAATAGGGTTTGTCTCCTAATAGGGACTGTGTATTATAATATTGTAACAAGCTCCTAACAGGACTAATATCTTTTAACAGGGATACTATACTCTCAGTACATTATTTGTGGGTGTTAATTCCCACCAGGGTTTACCTTTAACAAGGTTTCCTTGACAAAAAATATTGTGTTATGGTGTTGGCATTTACTATGTTATCAATTACTTTTGCTGATATGGTTTATAAAGTGTAAAGTTTAATAATCTATACTACAGCTGATTCACCCCCCCTCTTAGTTGTCTTATGGAATATTATTCCTAACACTCCAATATCTTGTACATGAAGAGAAATCTCCCTCATACACTGCTCTATTCTTCCAATACCCCAACTCCTTCTTCTTTGGTAGACAAACCCAAATCCTCCAAACTGTGACAATCGGTATACTGTTTCATGTGACTGTCCAGTCACTTCTCTACAACCAATCACGTGCAAACTCCTAGATGGGAATATGAAACTTTATGGGTAGTTAGAGTACGTCCCCTCAAAAATACTTCCAAAATGATAGGGGTTATATGTTGTGAATCTACCAAATTATTTACATCTTTTCCTCTCGGGTTACCCTCAATCAAGGTTTTAGCAATCTGCACTCAAATAGAGATATCTATCTAATCTCTCAACAAAATTAAGTTGTTCGAATACTAAAATGGAGCTAGTTCATCCTAATATAATCCAAAATACACACTTTAACACAAAGTTATCTTTTCCACCATTAAAAACATTAAATAATAGGGTTGTTACCAGAAAAGATAGTGAAAATGAAGTGAGTTTAACATTTATTGATTCAAAACAAAGATATCTTCTACAACCCGAACAAACCTTTCATTACTCAAACATTAAATGATAAATAGGTCTCTTTTCACCCCCAAAATACTGATGAACTACTTTGTAACTTCCCCAAAACCTCCTTCCAACCAATTGTTACTAGCTCTAACTGATTGTCCATGTGTTGTTAGACTTTTGTCGACTTGGAAGTCTTAATACGAATGGTATATGATGTTTTTCATGTTGAAAACTAATTTGTAAACTTGAAAAATACATGCCTTTGATCCCCTTTACACGGAATCTTCCTTCCTTTCAAACATCTATGGTGAATTCTATGAATTTTTCTAATTATCCCTTAAGGCTTTATGACCAACTTAGGAACTATTTCATCCTACAAATCTTACTCTAATGTCCTTATGACCATTCAAGTCATATTCCATGTTTTTTACTTCCATCAAACCTAATAAATACTACTAACTCCCTTTCCAATACATAATGAACCTTGTATGGCTATTTGCCTTATCATGGCACTTTTACATTATATTGACTCTTTAGGAATCCATTATATTTCATAGGCACTAATGACCCAAATTAAAATTGTTTGAGACCTTTTAGGTCCTTTTAGTCTTCATAGGTCTTCAATTCTACTTGTATCTCCATCAGGATCATGAAGTGACCCCTACAGCCACAGGATCACAAAGTGATCCCTGTAGCCATGGAGCTCATGCACCACACTTCCATAGTAACTATGAAGATTATACATTGCAAGATGGACTGTTGTTTAAAGAAGGCTAGCTTTGTGTACCAAGGGGGTAAATGAGAGAAAAATTGATCCAAGAAAAGTATAATGGAAGTTTGAGTGGACATTTTGGGTTGAATAAAACCTTAGAATTGATACAAAGATTATACTATTGGTCAAAGATGCATAAAGATACCAGAAGGTATGTGGAATACTATACTATATGCCAAAAAGAAAAAGTAACTTCTTCAAATGTTGGACTCTATCAGCCTTTACCAATTCCCAATAGGCCATGGGAGTGTGTAAGTATGGATTTTGTTGTTGGGCTACCTACAACAAAGACTGATTTTGATAGCATCAATGTTGTGGTAGATAGATTTAGAAAAATGTCTCATTTTATTCCTTGTAAGGTAACTCATGATGCATGTCAAATTTCAAATTTATTTTTCAAGGAAGTTACTAGGATTCAAGGGTTACCAACCGGCATAGTGTCTGATATAGACTCAAATTTTATTGGTCATTTTTGGAAAACCTTATTGAAAAGGATAGTAACAAACTTGTCCTTTGGGTCTACGTACTATTTTCAAATTGATGGGTAGACAAAAGTTGTAAATAGGACATTGGGTAACCTCTTAAGTTGCCTAAAAAGGGATTATGGACAAGCATGGGATATGGTTATTCATCAATCTGAATTTGCATACAATGACATTGTTAACATAATGACAGGGAAGAGTCCATTTCAAATTGTTTATGGCCTACATCCAAGGGGTGTATTGGAGCATAGAGGGTTTTGAGGAATGGAAAATAGAAGTGGATATGCTGAGGATTTTGCACAATCTATGAAGAAGATATAAGAACAAGTGAAACAGTCTCTGATAGAGAACACTAAAAATATTAAGGACAAAGTTGATGTAAAGAAGAAGGATGTGTAGTATCAAGATGGAGACCTCATCATGATTTATTTTAATAAATCAAGGTTACATAAGGGAATCCCTAACAATTTTTAGATGAGGAGACTTGGCCCATGTAAGATTTTGGCCAAATATGGAAACAATACCTATAAAATTGACTTACCTACTGATATAGCTCTGTCTCCTATCTTCAATGTAGAAGATATAGTATCCTACAAGGGTCCCAATGTTGACAAGGATAGCCAAGTACCTGAAGTTACAAATAAAGTAGCAGATTTTCCTTTACCCTCTCAACCTAATCCACTTGTAGAGAGGATATTGGGGTCTAGAGTCATCAATAAAAGTAGACACAAGATCTAAATGGACCATCTGGCCAAGTGGAGTGGGTCCTCTAAATTTGAAGGCACTTGGGTCCCTAAAGAATATTTCAAGAAGCTAAGCATTCATCCCATACTCTTGTCACCTCGTGTGACTTGAACTTTTGTTTGTTGGGGAGAGTGGTGCATGAGCACATAAGGGTTTAGTTGCTAAGCCCTCAGATTTTGGATTGTAAGACCTTGTGAAGGTTATTTTTGGAATAAGGTTTCCTTGTAGTCCATTAGGTTTGGTTAGTATGGTGTTTTATGTGTGTTTTTTTATTGTTTGTAACTTGTCATAAATTGCTCAATGGACACGTAGCCCTAAATGTGAGCACACCATGCAAAATGAGTTCATTGTCATTAGGGAGTTATTTTTTAGTATTGAATATATTTATGAAGTCTTAAAGCATCATTCTTAACCTATATATTGGGTCAATGCATCGATAGTGGTAAAATTGTGAAAGTTGCAAAAAGCTGCTAGAGCAACTTTTGCAACTTTTTAAAGTTGTTTGACAACATTTAGGTAGAATAGTGCACTTTTCTAGAAATTAGTTATGGGCTCACACAATAGGTTCACACACATGAAGGAGAAATATAATTCCTAATAAGGTATTGTAAAAATTTTGGAATCCTTTTTGAACATTTTTTACTCTTGAATAGAGTTGATAATTTTCCAATAATTATGCACAGTCAGTTTGCAGAATAAATAATTTGTGTTTTATTGATTGAATTTGAGTTTATTTCAATATAATTAGTTAAAATAGGGTATTTCCTTTCTCTTTGTGTTTATTATTTTCATTTTTTAACAATTTTTTAGTTCCATTTAAATTCAAGAACCAAGATCGTGTTTGTTGGCAATTTTGGGGTTTTGTTAGAAGAATGCCTCCATCTTGAAACTCTACTATGGAATCTTCATAAGTTCAAGATTAACTAATATTTTAACATAGGAGGAATTAAGGTAGGTTTCTTCAATACCCATATCTCCTATAATTTCACATATTTTCCTTAATATTTTACTGTGAAGGAATTTGACTCGAAGATTAGGAATGACTACCCATCTAGTTACAATGATTGAGTTAAAATTATTAGGGTCAAAGTTAGGCTTCTAATTTACAAATTTAATATTAAATCCTCATAGTAAAATCAATTTATCATCCAACAATTTATTTTTAAATTTAATATCTTTAAAAAATTTTAAAAAAAAGAAATTCTCAGTTAGGGTTTTTATACTTACATATTCCCTCAAGGCCTCCTTCATCTAGCCGACAATGGCATCCATTGAGGAATATGAACTGCACCATTTTACAAACAATATGTGGCATCTGTAGTGATCCCACAATCCTTTCTTGTAGATATTAATTATCACAGCTGCAATAGTTCTATCTCCTTTGAGATGTCCTTGATTAATCTCATTAGATGCTAGTTGCGGGGGTCTTATAAGGTTTTTAAATCTCTACTTATCTATCCACTCTATCTCTTCTTATGTTAAAGATCAAAGAGGGGGTTGGGGGATTTTTGGTGCAGGAGTACCCAATTACCTCTTCTTCCCATTTTTGGCTTGTACTGACTCTAGTCAAGTCAGTGAAGAAATAAGGACTCATAGAGATTCTGAGTGATGATTTTGCTTTGTTAGATGAGTTGGTTTTACTTTAGGGTAGGTTGAGACTTAATTGTCTTAGGTTTTACTTAGTCCTTAAGGGTCCTAAAAATGTGGAAAGGAGATTAGGATTTGGAAAAGAACAAAAAATTTGAGGAGTAAGTCAATTTGGCCCTAAAATGGGAATCAAATAGTTAATGAGAAAATCACTGTTGCAAAAATTAACAAAAGTTGTCATGACAACTTTTGCAACTTTGCAAAGTTGCTCGACAACTTTTGTCCTAAAGGGATATAATGAAGGAAATGAGTTGTTTTGGTCAAAAAACTATGTAACCATGAGGTTTTGGTCTATATATCACCCCTCAGGATCAATTCCCAAGGTTGGATACAAGAACCAGTTCATTATTGTCTCAATCAAGTGTTTTTGGAGCAATTTTGATTTAAATGGATTGAAACTGAATTATTTTTTTTTGGAAATATTATTTTAAAATTTCCCTTCTTTTTTATGTACATTTGGTATGTTTGTGAAATAGTTTAGTTGGTGGTTTGTAAATATTTTTGGTTTTGCCAATTCACAGGCCTGTACAAAGCAGGGTGAGCTAAAATGGTTCACTCTTGAGATCCCACTGTGGAATCATTACAATCATTTGGGATATGAGAATGGATCCTATGTAAAATTTACCATATCAATTATTAGGAAAGAGGATTTGGTTAGTATAATTTAAAGTCTTTCCTTAAGTGAGTTGTTCAATAACCCGACTAGGTGCAGACAAGTAACATTGTGTTGATACTTGCTGGGGTTGAATGATCGAATAAAAATAATGATTCAAGGATGTTATTTTCTATCTAAGTAGTGTGTATATGGGGTTAGGATACTTGGTGAATCCATTTTTAAGGGATTTGAATACTTGAACCAGTTACTGGTCTAGGAATCCTTGCAAAGACCTACAAAAGCTTAGTTCGGATTAGGGCATGTACGAACTCCATGGGACAGTGAGACCTCTGAAATATTTTGAGGATTCAAAAAGGTTATATAGAATGGAAATTATTTTGGTATCTTCTTTGGGAGTCTAAAAATTTAATTCCAAAAAGTAGGGAATTAGGGGTAATTGAGGGCTATAAGGGCTAATTGGAAGGATTTAGGAGATCAATCAGAAAAAGAAGGTTAAGGGTGGATTGGTTGAATCTTTTCCACCAATATGGCATGTATTACATGACCTCTACACCCCTACATAGTTCTATTCTATATAATGGAGCTTTTGGGAGACTTTTTTGTTTAGATAAGTAAAAGGTGAGTGAGTATTACATGAACTTGATAGGATATCTTTGGGTGTGAGATTGCTAGGTGAAGTAACAAGAGTGAGAGGAGTTTATTGATAAATCTAGACCTAGTGTGGAATATTGGATCATTGGACCAAGAGGATCCCAATAGTACCCCTATCAGATTGGTATTAGAGCCTACAATATTTGGGCTAGAGTGATATATGTCTGAAGGTGAATCAGTGAGATCATCCAGGATGGTGACCAATGTTGAATTACCAAGAAGGTGGATGACCAAGAGGTGGATAATAGACTCTTGAGAGAAAGAATAGCCCAATTGAAACATAAATTTGGTGAAGTGGAGGAGAAGATAGAAGAATTTAGTGGCAAGATTGATGAGCAAGAAGGGAAGGGCAAAGAAGTGGTAGTGGAAGATGAGGTTCTAGAGCCTGGCCCTATTATTTAGGAAGAGCCTTAACTAAGGGAATTGAAATCCATGAGTGGAAAATATTTAGAGGGTATACCTCTATTTTATGGTAAGATGGAGCCCAAAGTTTTAATGCAATGGATTGAGGGATTAGAGAATCACTTTGATTGTGATGGGTTGACTGAAGCCCAAAAAGTAAGAGTGGCCAAATCAAGATTAATGGGAGTTACCTTGACTTGGTGGAAATATGTTCAAAATAAGAGGGAGAACAAAGGAAAAATTCCTATTTCTACTTGGAAGGGAATGGTGGAAAAACTCAAAGAAGCTTATATGTCAGAAAACTATGAGATCCAATTACATAGGAAAAGACAGTATTTGAGGTAAAAGAAGCTTGATGTGAACTCTTACATTGAGGAGTTCCCAAAATTATGTTTGAGATCCAAGGTTCAAGAGGATGAAAACCTTAGGGTGGAAAGGTATCTAAATGGTTTGAAGTGGAGATTTCAAGAATAAATTTGTTTTATTAGGCCTACTACTATCCATAAGTGTTATCAAATTTCTCTCAAGGTTGAGGAAAGAAGTAGGAAAAACCAAGAATCAAGTTTGTTGGTTAACAGTTTGTCCTTCCTTAAGATTTATAATCTCTGACTCTTCAATACACCCAAGGTGAAAGAACAAAAGGATGTTTACCAACAAATGGGTCAGTGTAAGTTATCTATCACTGCCCTCTGAATTGACAGGTATAGCTCCCTGATTGTGTTTGATATGCAATGAATGTGTCTTTTTATTGATCATCAGGTTATCTCTTAGAATTTTTAACCAAATTGCTTTTAGACACAAACAATTCGGGCAAAGATAATGTTTAATCTATATTTGAGTCTAATCTACCTATTCTAAAAATGCATAATCTACTAAGGAGAAAAGGAGCAGAATCATACATGGACAGCAAATAGAATTGCTTATACTGCAACTTCTAACATGGAATAGAATCCAAGCAGGAATTACAGTCCCACACACAATTGTACTTTCTATTCTGATGCACCTAAATT
>MU228406.1:2712420-2760861 GCA_018584345.1 Thuja plicata
CTCTGAGTAGTTGGTTGGAAAACAACAAAGATACTGCAGATCACCCAGTTTCCTCCCAGCACTCGGGACCGGGAACTCGTACTAGATCAAAGATGCAAAAGAATGAAGACCCAGACCTAATGAAGCTCAAAGAGAATGTGGAAACAATGAGGAGTCAGCTGGTGGAAGCTGAAAGCCTTCTGAAATCTCTCTGATTTTTGTGCTGGCGGGTTTCTTCTCTGTTTTCTTTCCAGCTGCTTTTTTGCTTTTTTTTTTGAAATTGTTATTGTAAAATCTGGATTGTGACCCTCTGTTGATTGGTCCCCTCCTTGGGCCAATCTGTTGTTTGTTGGGGATTTTTTAGCCTTTCCTTCCTATGTTTTGTTAAAGGGTTTCGGGGTTCCCTTCAAAACCTGCTTTTACCGTAATCAAAAACAATTCGGGCAAAGATAATTTTTAATCTATATTTGAGTCTAATCTACCTATTCTAAAAATGCATAATCTACAGAGGAGAACAGGAGCAGAATCATACATGGACAGCAAATAGAATTGCTTATACTGCAACTTCTAACATGGAATAGAATCCAAGCAGGAATTACAGTCCCACACACAATTGTACTTTCTATTCTGATGCACCTAAATTACTGAATGAATAGGAGAAGAATTATACATGAGAAGTAAATGGAATCACTCTCACTGCAACCACTAACATGAAATATAATCTAGTAGAAAACTGCACCTTCACATACAATTGTTCTATCTATTCAAATGCAAATGAACAACTACAACGGCGCAACAAACATGAGACAAAGCCTCTATAAATAGAATCACTTCTGCTTCATTAACAAGTTTTCCAACCTTGTATACGAAATTCTTTATAGAATTTATAGACTTTACAATACATCAGGCTTCTAAGAGCCAATGACCTTCCCTCTTCTTCGAATACAAAGAGACGGAATGCAAAGGAAAAGACTTTTCAAATCTGAGCACTCGAACAGTCACTATGGAATTTGAAACTCTTCATCTCCAACCATCATTATCGAGCTGAATCCATTGGGCCACGAAGTCAAAACATCACTTACTTTTTTGAATGATTTTAAAATGCCCCATGTGATCAAGATCTTAAAAGACTTTGAAACCATGGATATATCAGCTAGTGGAAAATACCAAATCAGCTTCTCCATTGCGGGAATTTGAAAAGAGCTTTCTCCATCGCAGAAAATGAGAAAAGTGCTTCTCTTCGGCGGAAAATGAGAAAAGTACTTCTCCTTGGCAGAAAATGAGAAAAGTACTTCTCCTCGGTGGAAAATGAGAAAAGTTCTTCTCCTCGCGGAAAATGAGAAAAGTGCTTCTCCTCGCGGAAAATGAGAAAAGTGCTTATCCTCGCGGAAAATGAGAAAAGTGCTTCTCCTGGCGGTAATTTGCAACTTGACTTCTCTTCGGCGGAAAACTGGAAAAGTGCTTCTCCACTTAAAGCACATGCTTTATTTGATCTCTTAAAACAATAATATTCCCTTTTAAAACATTGAGCCCACCTTACTATAACTAAGCTTGCGAAAAATCACCCGAGGGGTGCGAAATCCGCACAATGCAAAGTTCCTCTTGGTGGAAAATCACCAAAGAGGTGCAAAACCCGCAAAGTGTAAAAATCTCCTTTGCAAAAAATCACTCGAGAGGTGCGAAATTTGCACAAGGAAAAGTCCTTCTTTTCTGCCTTTGCAGAAAATTACCTTCCTAGTGAGAATTCCTCCACGGAGAAGATGATTCCTGAAATCCCGCTGAGCTCGTTCTCGCTCATTCCTTAACCAAATTGCTCGTCGTTTGTTGCATTAGGATCATTGAGTCCTGTAGAATCGATCCATACCATTTTTTGATCTTTTCCTGAGAAAGAACATCGATCAAAGCACAAAGCTTTGCCGGGTTAGGATCTACAACCTACCCAAATATGAAGAGACCTTAGAACAACCCGCCCGGCTAAAAGAAGGAAAGGCAATGACAGGGAAACCCGACAAAGATAGCCTACCTAAGAAAGACTTAGACTTAGACTCAGACTCACCAAACTGACTATATGACTCCAATATGGGATGGCTGAAAGTCAGACAACAAATTTATAGAGATAGAGGATGAGGAAGAGACTCAAGATTCCAAATAGGCGGTTATTGTGGAAGGGGGAATGAATCAAGACCCGAAGGTGAATCAAGATTGACTAAAAAACCAATAAATCAAGTGGAAGAGATATTCAAAGTCAAGGAAGAGTATTTGGACATAGTAGAGGCAGATTTGGTGGATCTAGTAGAGGGTCTCATTTTACAAATATGAAATTTTATAACTTCCATCAATTTTGGCATCCTGCATATAGATGTCTTGAAAAAAGTTCTTCAAATCAAGGTGGAGAAAGAAGAGTGAATTATGTATAAGAGGAGACCTCAAGTAGAAAAACTGCAGAAGTGGCATTGGACTTAGAGGTGGGAGATAATCTCATCATCATAAGGACACTCATCAAAGAACCAGTCTAAGAAGAGCCAAGCCAAAGGAGGTCCTTGTTCAGAGTCAAGTGCAAGATCTTAGGTAAGCTTTGCAAAATTATTATTGATTCTAGATCCACTGATAATATTATTTCCATTGAATTAATTAATAAATTAAATTTTTAGAGGATCCCACATACTAACCCATATAGGGTCACCTAGTTAAATAATGACCAACATGTGTTAGTAAATGAGCAGGCTTGGGTAGAGTTCACAATAGGGATATATATAATGAGAGGGTGTTATGTGATGTCTTGCCTATGGATTCTTGTCATCTTCTATTAGGAAGACCATGGAAATTTGATAGACATTCCATTCATGATGGAACCAAAAACTCACTCTTTTAGGAAGGATGGAGTCACTTACAAAATTCAATCTATATTAGAAAATGGGAGATGAGATCAGTAGGCTCTAATGTACTTTTAGTGGAAAAAAAGGAGTTCTTTATTATACTCAAGGAAGGTGAAGGAGTGGGATTTTCTTTAGTGTTGAAGCCTAAAGAAGAGAAGAAGGAAAAGAAGCTAGAAATACCAATGGAGGTTCAAGAGCTACTAGGATAGTATAAGGAGATAGTTAGTGATGGAAAAACTAATACTATATGACCCAAGAGGGCCATTATCCATCAGATAGAATTCATTCCAGTAGCCTCCCTACCCAATAAGGAAGCCTATAAGATGACCCCACAATAGAATGAGGAAATTGCAAAACAGATCCAAGAACTTCTTGACCAAGGCTTAATAAGAAAAGTATAAGTCCTTGTACAGTTCCCACTGTGTTATCCCCAAATAAAGGAGGTACTTGGAGGTTATGTACCAATTCTAGAGCCATAAACATGAATTTTTCATTTTCCCTACCAAATGATAGATTAATGAGAGGGGGCTAAATTAGAAAATATTGAACTTAGCACTTTAAAACTAAACCTTTGATTCAACTTGGTAACTCAAATAACAGTAGCAACCGAAACTTGTAAATAATTCACAAAAATTATAAACAACATATAACATAAGAAAATAACATCCACATTCATCAAGCATCACATGTAACACCGGATTTAATGAGGAAACCCAATTAAGGAAAACACCTCCATGGGAATTATCACCCATAAAAATAAATACTCCTCTGGAGTATGCTCAATTAGGAGCCAACCTTGTTAAAGATTACAATTCATATTTGTTAGATGTCACCCCTTTAGGGGATTTACCTTAGATCTGTTAAGATCTTCACCCTATTAGGAGTGGCCTGGTCAGAAGGCTTAAACATTCATCCTAGAATGTCACCTTTCACAAGGATTTATAAGAAGTCTTATTAGGTCCACTTAGTTAAAATATTTTATGTTAGAAAGATTAGTAAGAAATAGTATACTTATTTGATCTATTATTCTACAACTATATTTTTCTTGATCATATCCCTTGTGCACTCTTTGAAAGTATTGGCATCAATAACTCATCAGTCTATTCTTTGGGTTGGATCTCCACCTCTTTCACTACTCTTCTCGATAGCACTTCAACTATTCAACTAGCCACCATCTCTGTATAAACATATAGACTCATCAATATATAGGCCTCTATTTTTCCTCTTAATCTCATTGATTAGGTATTCCTCCAATTGTGCTCAGCCATCAAATCATCTCTTATGAACTAATTCAATGTATCTGCAACTCTATTAGGAGGTTAACCTTTTCCTCGTGACTTTCACTTTTCTCAGAACTCACAAATTTCCTTTCGTCACTTAATCTTCATCTTAGATCTTCAACTTGTTTTTTCATGACCGTAGATCTTGAAAAAAATTTGTCTTCATCCTTAGCATCTTATTGATCTTTGTGCTTCGCATGAAATGCATTCAAATCCTTGAATTCAATCTATGTTCAAACTTTTTTCCGTGCTCAGTGACTCGGTGACTATCTTCACTCGGTGTCTGACTTCGCTTAGTTAACAACCTTGTTCGGTAACTGACCTTGATCTGTTGTCAACTTTACTTGGTGACTGACTTTTCTTTTCTTGATCGACTAACACTTCCCATTAACAATAGACTTTTTATTGCTCAGTAACTAGGTTTGTTCCCTTTACCGACTTGACCTCTCTTCTTTACCAACTTCACAACATCAAATATTAAGTAAAAACAATTATAGGTCAATAATACCTTATCATTGTCTGACCTTTATTATCTGGCCAATTAATTTCCTCTTTGATTGATATGGAAACTTAATATAAACCAAAAATCAATTTCTTGACATCAATGATAAAATAAAAACCGATCTAACCATTCTACTTGCTTGAATTCTACTGAACTCAGCCTTCATTATCATTAGCATCATTTGGTTAACAATCTCTCACTTTGGCATTGATGGAAACACTATCAATTGATGATGGTATACTCTGATCTCTCTGTACTTTATTTTCTCCCTCTTAGATTTTTCTTCCTCTTTTCCTTCAATCACATTATCCCTCTTTCATGTAGTCTCCTTTACTTGTGTATTCATCACTTACTTCTCCCTTATGTATTCATCAATTACTTACTTCTCCCTCTTTCACAACAATGCCAAAGATCCACACTCCTGAATTCTTATTCAAGCTGTGAATCATACCTTGCATGTATTGATTTCTCTTTGCATACATAAATCATTTCACAACTTTAGGCATCACCTAAAGTGTGATCACTAGTATCAACTCAAAATTTAGATATTCTAATGTGTCCTAGAAATGATGCAACATGCCTCTTACATTAATGAATGTTGAATAGGGGTAGGACCCTTAATTTACCTCTAAGATACCCAAAAGAATCCTTCAGTAGTGGTTTCTAGTGAATATGTTAGCAAGTTGTTCTTTTGAATTCACATATTCTAACATTACATGCTTGTCTTGTACTTTCTCTCTCAAGTAATGATACTTAATAGATATGTTCTTGGTATTTGAGAACATTGGTAGATTCTTTGATATGTTTATAGCACTTGTGTTGTCACAATAGATAGTGAATAGATCGGTGATATCCTCTTGCATACCTTCTAGTAGTTGTTGGATCTACATAATATTTGCACAATTTGTAGCTATTGCAACATACTCAGCCTCAGCAGTAGACTATGATATACAACTTTGTTTCTTTCTTAGCCATGTAACTAGTCTTTCTCCTAGAAAGAAAGCTCCTCTTCTTGTACTCTTTATATTATCAATGTTTCTAGCCCAACCAGCATCAGCGTATACTTTCAAGTCAAAGTCTCCTCCTTTCTTGTATAGTAGGCCAAAATCCTTAGTTCCTTGTAGATATCTAAAAATCCTCTTCATTGCAGACATATGTATTTCCTTAAGATCAGAAGAAAACCTTACAACAATCCCTATTGCATGAGAGTTATTAGGTCTTTTCTGCACTACATATTGCAACTTACCAATCATGGGTGGGTAGAGTCTATCATTGAATTCTTTTGACTCATCCTCTTTAGATAACTTGCAGCGAGTGACCATCAGTGTTCAAACCGGTCTTGATTCTTCCATACCAAAGCTATTTATGATCTCCTTGATATACTTTGATTGTGTAATATAGATCCCATCCTTTACCTGTTGAATTTGAAGTCCAAGAAATAATTTAATCTCTCCAATCATAAACATTTCAAACTCCTTTCTCATCTCCTTAGAAAAAGATCTGCACAATGTGCCATTTCCTCCAAAGATAATTTTGTCAACAAATATCTCAGCAATTAAAACTTTTCTAGTACTATCACATTTCAAATACACATTTTTTTTGTCACTAGTTCTTTGAAATCACATTTTGATTAGATATGAATGCAATCTTTCGCACTATGCTCGGGCTTCTTTTTTCAAGAAATACAATGCTTTGTGCAATTTGCATACTATGTCTCGGTTAGTATTCTCAGCAAATCCTTCATCTTGTTCAATATATACTTCCTCTTCAAGAATACCATTAAGAAATGTAGACTTAACATCTATTTGATAAACTTTGAATCCCTTATAAGCCGCATATGCTAGTAGAATTATAACTCCTTCTAATCTAGCAACATGTGCAAAATTTTCACCATAGTCAATTCCTTCTTCTTGTGCATACCCCTTGCAAACTAATATTGCTATATTTCTGATTACATTACCATACTCATTCAAATTATTTCTTAAAATACACTTAGTACCGATTACATTCTTGTCTTTTGGTCTCGATAACAAAGTCCATGTATTATTATTTTGAATCTGATCTATCTCTTCATTTATTTCATCCAATGTTCACTTTCAAATGCATCTTTTACTTTTCTCGGTTCAAATTCAAATATTAAGCATGTGTTTTCTCTTACCTTTCTTCTTGTCTGAACTCTAGTAGTCCTGTCTCCAATTATTTTACTTGGTGAGTGGTATCTCTTAACATAATTTTCCAGCATGGGCTCGGTAGCCAGTGGTATCTCTTCATTTCCATCATTCGGTGGAAGCTCTCTCTTCTCATCTTCTTCCTTAGTTTTTGCTTTCAGTAAGGTGTCAAAAATCTTGGTTTGTACATAAACAAATCTTTGATAAGACTTAGGTTCCTTCTTTCTATCTTCATCATTCTTCTCTACAAATTCATCAATCCTCACATTTACACTTTCTACAATTTTGTTAGTATTCTTATTCAAACATTTGTAGGTTTTTTTATTAGTATAATATCCCAAGAATATTCCTTCATCTCCTTTAGAGTCAAATTTACCATCTCTTGCATCTTTAAGAGCATAAAAACTACTTCCAAATGCTTTGAAGTAAATTACATTCATTTTTTTTCCATACTTGATCTCATAAGGTGTCTTGTTAGTTCCCTTCTTCAGTTGTACCTGGTTAACTGTATAAGCATAAATTCTTACTGGTTCTCTCTAGAAGGTTTGATAAATTCCATTCTCAATCATCCATGTTCTAACATAGTCCATAATGGATATGTTTCTCCTTTCAGCTATACCATTCTATTGTGGTGTCCTTTGTGTAGACATCTGCCTCTTTATACTGTGTTCATTGTAGATGAGTGTAAATTCATCAAATGTAAACTCTTAGCCTTTGTCTGATCTCAAACATTTATGTTGTCTCCCGATCTCTTTTTCAACTCTATCCATATACCACTTAAACATTTGGAACGCATCATATTTTTCTTTTAGAAACATAACCGACATCATTCTAGAATAATCATCAATAAACAATATGAAGTATCTATCTCCATAATAGCTTTGTGTTCTCATGGGACCACATAGGTCGGTGTGTACTAACTCCAAAATACGTTGTGTAGTATAATATTTTCTTTAAAGCTCGATTTATTCATCTTACCTACTTGACATCCCTTACACATTACATTCTCAAGTTTGTCTAGACTTGGTAGACCTTTTACTCATTTTTTCTTACTCACTTTGATTAAGTTTTCAAAGTTAACATGACATAGCCTTTTGTGCCATAGCCATACATCTTCAATCTTAGAAAATAGGCAACTCATTATGGTTATATCAAGGTAGAATAAGTTACCTTTAGATTATCCTCTAGTGGTGGTCAGACCTCCCTTTTGATCAAATACTTCAACCTTCTTGTTTTGAAATGCCAGTCGGTGACCTGTATTATTCAACTATGTCACACTCAAAAAATTGTACTTAAGACCTTCAAACCAATAAAAATCATCACATTTAGTATTGTTCAGCCAAATTATAGAACATTTTCCCTTCATAGGATACGAGGTATCATTTCCAAATCTAACATTTCCACCATTATGCTCGTTCAAAATAATAAACTTATTAGTATAACCAGTCATATGGTGTGAGCAACCACTGTCTATAATCCATGTATCATTTTTACTTACTTGTGAGATTAGGGCTTTTTCTTCAACATACATTTCTTCATCAGACTCATCTTTAATAGAAACATAGACAACTTCTTCTTCATTATCGGTTTCATCATTAGATGACCCTCCTTTAGCAATATAGCATGATTTATTTCCTTTGTTCTTAAAGTCTCTTAATCTTTTGATTCTATTCTCAGTCTTTTTGTTATCTCTATTACATTTCTTCTCAATATTGTCAAGATAGTTAGAAGCTATGTAACCAATATTGTTGCATGTAAAACACTTAAAATTTAGCTTACATTTGTACTTGTCTTTGCCTCTCGATATCCTCCTAGCCAATAAAGCTTCAAACTCAACTTCATTATTTTCATCTTCAGCATATAGCTCTTCAAGCTCACTCTTACAACTATGAAATATTTGACTAGCACTACTTTCATATCCATCACTGGATATAGAATCTCTAGCCTTTCCAATAGTCAAATATGATTTGAATGCAAATTCAATATTAGAAGTAGCAGACAAACTATTATCAAAATCATTCAGCTCAAAAGCTGTTAGCTTACTGATTATAGTATCTAGGGATAACTTTAAGATACCCCCTCCTACTAAAATGTGTAAAATCCTGGCGAATCGTACATTAATTTAGGGGAAAAAAAAATTTGATGATGGTGAATTTTTTTTCCAAATTAGGAAAATAATAGAAAGGCGAAGGCAAATTTTTCCCTGCCGAATAAAAATTCCATAAAATCCTGGCGAATAATACATTAAGGTGGGGGAAAATATATATTGTGTGAGGCAAATTTTTTTCTTTTGAAGTAAAAAAATTATAATATATGAGGCGAATGATTTTCTTTTTAAGGGAAAAAAATATTTGTACTGGCGAATCTTATGAATCGTTTGAAATTATATTTATTTTATTGGCTAATCTATCGTTAAATATGGGAAAAATAAATATTTTATTTGGCAATTTTCAAAATATGGGACTCATCAATGCGTCATGTGTGCCAACGCCAACATCCATCATTTTATAATGTTAAATGTCTTATTTGAGACTGTTTGATTATCCTAGATCAATGGCTAAAGTTTAATTTCGGCCCAATTTCTTGAAGGAAACATAGTTCTCCAAGAAGTCACTGGAATGATGACACGTATCAAATTAATCTGCACCTTAACCATTATCTAATTAATGGAAATCATGTAATGACATCATTATTTACACATATCAAGTCTTACATATGTTTACGTGGACGGTTGATAATATATCACAGTTCTCGCTAATAAAAGAAATGTTTTATCACTGACACTAAATCTGGCTATTTCTAATTTCACATAGTCGTGCATTTAATATGAAAGATTTACAAAATTTTGAAGACAAATGAACTAATTCCACATACTCGTGCATATTTAATATGAAACATTTAAAGAATTTTGAAGGACAAATGAACTAATTAGGTTAGAGAAAGAATTGCGGGCTATTTATAGATGATCTATGCTTCTTTCTTCTTTAATTCTCCTTTGGTTTGGGTCTACCTTTGCTAGTGCTTGAAAGATTGCCTCTTGTTTAGGTCTTTAGGTTGTTCATGTATAATTTTAGATATTCTACTTGCATTTTGAAGATGGACACTCCTATCCATTTGATAAGCACATCTGCGGAGGAACAGAAGGCCTTTTTGGGCCTGGTCTCAGACCAAACCCTTGAAACAGTTTGCAAGGAGGTTGGTCCCTTAACAAATGAGGCTGTGAGGATGGTGTTGGGCCGTAAATTTTTGGAAAACATCAATAGGTACCGAGTTAACATGGACATAACGTCCCATTTTTTGGCATCTCTTATGGACCTTGGGGGAGAGAAGGTGGATATGCTCCTTCTGTTAAGGAAGCTATTCAAACATGAATTCTTGGGTGACATTGTTGAGGTTTCCATTTATGGAAAATTAGGGGTGGGGATCCCTTGGGCAAGTGATTTATGCAAGGTTTTTGAGTCAGACCAATATGTGGCCATTCAACCTTTTCATTTGTACCTGGATGTTCAGTAGTTGACATGCCATAGGAAACGGGCGCAGATTGGTAGGGATTTTCTTCATAAATGGTTTATGTTGAATGACTTGGTGGAGTATGGATGGTTGTATGAATTTTCAGAGCTTATTGTCTCTGAAAAGTTTTGCTTAGACAGAGGGGAAAATCCTTAGTGTTGTGTCCCTATGGCATTTGCCTGAAATTTTGAAATTTTCACTCTAGTAGGTTTTGTCTTTAAATTTTTGTAGGGACTTCAAGTCTCCAAGTCCAAAATTTTGAATATTGTAAATTTATAGAAAATATTAATGAAAAGTTTGCAACTTCATTTCAATTTTTTTTTTATGGATTTAATTATAAAATATGTATGTGTGACATATGTGATTTTATAATTTGTGAAATTGAAAATGAACCAAAAAAATGTTAATGTATGACAATATGTTATTTATTTAACAATAATAACTTAATATTACTTAATTTTTGCATGTATAATGTCACATGTGTGACTGTGTGACTGCCGAATTATGAAAGTTTAAAGTAGTTAATCTTTAAACTACTACAAGTGGTATGTACATTTGGCAACTGCACATGGTATGTACATTGTACTATCAACTATGAGCATTGATACCATCGACATGTACCTTAAGCCTATTTTTTAGAACCCTAAATTGTAAAGGTATTAATTGAGACCGTTGATTGATCATAGATCAATGGCTAGAGTTTTATCTCGGGCACAATTTCTCGAAAGAAACTAATTTTTGCAAGAAGTCTGTGGAATGGATATACATCGCAAGGTTGGAATGATAACTTGTAGGAAATGAGTCTCTTGTCAGAGTGACAATGACATTCTTTAGCCATTAGGTACGTCACATGGTTTCCAAAATTATACTAGTACAAACTATAGTTATTAGTATAGTGACTACATTAGTAATTTCCCACACTTGTGCGTTAATGGGAATGATTTACCTAAAGATATGGAAGATATGGAGTAGGTCTATTAATAGACGTTCTTTCTTTCTTATTCATCAATTTCAATTTTCTTTTTCCTTTTAGCCTATGCTCTCTGGTTTTAAGTTTTTAGATCTCTGATTCTATAGATTCGTAGAATTTCAATTTTCTATGTTTAGTTTCAAGATTTAGGTTTTTAGTTTAGGCCCTGGGGTATCGAGGCTCTGCAAGTAGAGATGGAAACACCAATTAGGTTGAGAAGTACATCCATTGATGAGAAAAATCCATTTTGGGGTAGGATACCAGACGAAATTCTTACTTCTGTTTGCAAGGAAGTGGGCTCTTTCATTAACAATGATGTGTTGATGGTGCTCGGCCATGAGTTCATTCGCAATGAGTAGAGATACCGCGTCAGCACAAGCATTACATCTTACCTCTTGGCATATCTTTTCAACCTTAGGGAGAGAAGGTATACATGCTTATGCTACTGCAAAATGTTTCCAAGGATCAATTTCTGGTGGACAATGTCCAAGTCATTTTCTTTGTAGAACCAGGGTTGGGTATCCCTTGGGCTGATGAAATTGAAAAGCTTATCTAGCAAGGTAGCAATGTGGAAAGGAAACCCTTCCTACTGAACCTTAATGAAAGGTAGCTGACACAAAATTGGAAGTGGGTGCGGCTGGGGAGGGACTTCTTGTGGAAGTGGTTTCACCTCGACAACTTCAAGGAGACGGACTACAACTTGCTCGACGAATTTAGGGACATTATCCTCCACAAACAATTCTTCTCAAACAGGGATGGAGATGAAGACCCTTAGTGTTTCTGTTCTTGAAATGCGGTTTTCACATTTCATTATGTTTTTTTTTCTTATATGATCAACCAGTGCCCTTGAGGCAACAAATTTTGTGACTATTTGGATACTTCCCATTTTGTAGGGGTTTATGGTGCGACTATAGTCTAAAGTTAAACTCTATAATTATAAAGTAGTTATAAAGTATACTATAATATTAGTGATGTAAATTTTTGAAATAATTAATGAAAATTTTTTTGTTTGACTCTTAATGAAGGATAATAGATTGTTTGGACTCTCCACTCTATAATTTTGTTTAAATTGCATAATTATTGTAATTTTTTTATCTTCCTCCAGAAATGAGACATGTACCAGTGTGTGAGATAATAGATTGTCTACGTAATTTTGTTTAATTGCAATTTCATAAAGAAATCTAAAGTCTTTACTATTGATAAATGATAAATAATAAATTATATGCACATTCACATTGCCAAATCAATGTGTGAATCTGTGATATCGTATAATATGAACCAAAAAATGCAATAATGTTTAATGTATGTGTGTGATTTATTTAAGAGTAATAACTTAAATTTTCCATGTCAATGACAAATGTATTATCATTATGTGCCATGTGTGCGACTGCGAATGTAGAATTGTAAAAGTCTAAAGCATTTTATAAATTATGGGTAGTAATAAATTAATAAATAATTAGACAGTTATCTATGATTGCAATAATTTATTAGTTGTTTTTATATTAGACAGTTTCAATATTTAATCTAATTTTAATTTAATAAATTTTTGGCCTATAGTGTTACGTGTAACTATATTTCTGGCAATCGTTGGATGAGCAGAGATCAAAGACGTACAGTGTATTTCAGGCCGAAAGGGAAAAGAAACCCCATTTTTGCAATCCTATTCTGAAATCACGACACGTTACCACTCACACAATCAGTGTCATCCGTTAAATATAATTCAAATTTTTTCATTTATTTCTTTAATGGGACCCACCACACATGATAGTGACTGCCAACAACCATTGGATGAGCACAGATCAACAATGTGCGGTATATTTTGTGTCGAAAGGAAAAGAAAACCCATTTTTGAAAACCTATTCTGGAATCATGGCACGTGTACACTCATTCAATCAGTGTCATTTGATGATGACCGAAAGATAAAGGAACATTAAAAGAAACCAGCAACCATTGGATGAGCAAAGATCAATGACGTGTTGTGTATTTGGGCTGAAAGGGAAAGGAAACCCCATGTTTGCAAACCTATTCCAGAATCATGATATGTGTACACAGCTAAGTTTAATTAAAATCATAATTGGAGTAAAATAGTAACTTAACATTTAATAATTAATAAGCTCAATTTGACCGCTGACCAAACAATTAAGTGACACATGTCCTAGTGACCTCAGATATCTAGAGAAGCAATAAAAATTAACATGGGTGATGAGTCACAACTGACGATTTAGTACTACTCACGATTGTACAATTTTAACCTAAGTTTTTATATTTTCAGTTCTTACTAGTATATTGTATTGTAGATTCAAAAAGGGGTTACGGGTTCTAGGTTGAGGATTGAGGAATGCAATAGAGTCTCTCAGCTCTCTGCCCACTCACAGTCTACAAAAATTGAATTTCTGTGTAAAATCCTGAACACCCACGTCCCGCCCTTTAAATTTTTCAAATCTAGTGGTTTACTGTTTAGATTGTAATCATAGAATTAGGGTTGAATTTTCAAACACGCCTGTAAATTGTATCTGTCACCTATGTACAATTTTTTGAATTTTTTTACAAGTAAATAGTAATACTAGTATACCATGGTCTACGATGGGAAAAGAATACCAAGAGTACGAGTAAAGGGCAAAGAAAGGAAACAAAGATAATAGACGTCCACAAACTGGTTAAAAAACCAAGTTTCACTGAGAAATTCCATGAATTTTTGATCCTGTTATCCATGGAAATAAGGGAATCATGGAAATTAGATTTGCACTTGAAAATAAGTGGAAAGATCCAATGAAGGATTCAAAATTTATTCCATTTAACAATGCGCTAAAGGCAAAGACAAATAAAATTGCAACGTGGGTTGTTGGGTCAACATGCATGATGTTACCTCAAGTATTCCCTTGTCCGGATATTGTCATGCTCTGCACCAACAATTATGATGAAAATAGAAAAGAAAATGTCAATAAAAATACTTAGGAGGAAATTTTGTTGATAACAAATACTGAATTTGCTAGTTTGTTGGACTTAGGGTTTGAAGCACAAAAATCAAACATGCACATTGACCTGGGAAAGCTGGCAGAGAATTATGAAAAAATAGATGCAAAATAGAAAGATATGTATATCAGAGGAATAACAAGTAGTTCTAGTCTGGATCTAGATCATAAGCCTCCTTATGATTATGATATTTTTATGCAATGGGTTCAGGATAGTATTTCCTTGCTATCATTTTTTGGGATTGGATAGTAACAAAGGAGTGGTGCCAGCATTCTTGAAATGATTTTTCATATTCATTGTGAAAAAGAACTAGTAAAATATAATTTTATTAAGCACACTGTTCATTGCATGCAAGAACAATTATTAATGATTAAAAGAGGTTCATAAAAGACATTTAGGTTCACAATGTACTTGTGTTATCTTCTTTTAGAAAAGCATAGTGCAATATTTTAGACAAACAAGCTTCAAAGTCAGGTCCAAATGCACTATATGAATGGAAACCTGAGATAAGGATGAGTGATAACAAAAGGAACTATAACAATTTTGTAGACTTCTTTTTGGCACCAATGTATCATAAAATTATAGGCACTCTGTTTCCTTGATTTCCTGTGTCTTGTAGAGATTGCATTCAACTCAAAATTCAAATAAAATTGGCTAACCGGTACTTCATGGAAGACTACACTATGTTAAGGTTTTATGGTTCAGTGATAGAACCCTACAAACTTCCAATACATGTTACAGAGAGGGTATTTTCATTGGAATATGTTTGGTAGATGGAGAGCACAGATGTACTCTTTAATGGTCAGTAGAATAAAATGATATTTCCTTCCTTGCCTTTCTCATTGGGAGGGTTCACATTTGAGAGAAAAGGATTCAAAGTGGCAGAGGCTTTTTTTCAATTTTTTGCTTTGTTATTGACAGTCATTGGAAGTATGATCCAGTAAACAAATTGGAACAAAGCTTAGAGTGAATGGGAGCTCCGTAAGCAAATGTCAACATGAGAGTATGCCATTGATAGACAATTTTAAAAACATTGAGTCTTGGGACGAGGTGAAAAAAGAGATGGAGAAATACGCCGCTGAAAATAATATTTATATACAAGAATTGTCATCACAAATTATGGCATTACACAAGTAGAAAGGAAAAGTGCAGCACAAGACATCCTACAATTTCTACCAGGAAGTTGCTCAACCATCTACAAAATCTATTTCAAACAACCTAGCTTTTCAATGTAAAGATGATAATTGGAATGCAACCAAAATTATAAATTTTTGGGAAATGAGGAAGAATCTTGGCGAGCCAAAGACCTCTGTAGATATTTATGATATAGACGAGGATGAAATATTTAGCAATTTTTGGAATGCAAAGAATCCTGGTCAAGCATATCCTAGCGATTATAATGATCAAGATACTGATCTTGACGGGTGGGATTATGTGACAATTTCTACTGGAGTCAGTGCGTCCACAAAAGAAAAATATGGCAAAGGGGCAGAGATGGTAGAAAAAATGGGTTTTCCAGGTAGGGGTGGTCTGGGTCCCATGGGAGAAGGGAATTGGTATCCAATTGCCACACCCGCTCCACCAAAACATGGTAGGACACCATTTATTGGAGGTTCATTAGAAAAAGGTACTACTCAGTCTCATACCATTCCACCTTCTTTTGTTCCAGCTTCAAATCCAATTCCACCTTTGCCATGCACTTAGATTCAATCTGAATCAAGTGTCACTCCCACTGGTGGGGATGGCATGGGTAGTACTAGTGGTCCAAAAATGATATTACAATTGGACACGATATCAGTGGATCCCAGAGATCAAGGCAGTGTAAAGAAGCAAAAGGTTATGACAACAATGCCAATGGTGTCAATGACTGTGAGTCCAACAATTGCCACAACTTCAGGACAAAACCCTCCAAACACTCCAAATACTCCACTTGTAATGGGTCAGGGTGTTACTATTACTAATCCTCATGGTGCAATTATTAGAACCACAGGTGGACGCTCTTACATTGTTCCAATTTATATTTCACCTTTCAAACATTTAGTTGTGCCAAAAAACCATGATTTTTGTTATAATGATTTTGTAACTGATTTTGAACAAACAAAAAATAGGAATAGACAAAATACTAAGACATTAAAGAGGGATGCATTTTTTGTAGCTCGTGATGAAGAACCTACATCGAATAGGTTATTTCCCACATATGACCCAAAGAAAGAAATGATGGAGTTCATGGTTTTTATGCCCCCAACTAGATATAAAAATCCACCAGAGAGTCAAATAGATCCATCTAAATTTCAAGTTAGCACTCTCCAAATGAATTATCCAAAATTAAAAATGTGGACAAGATAAATGTGTCAAAAATGACCAAAAAAGTGGTCTATGTATAGTTCAGTGATGAACTTGGAGAGAGAGAATGGAAAGCTTCAGGGCAGAATAGAAAAGTTACAGGAAGACCTGGAAAATGAAAAGGAAAAGGAGAAAGTAGCAGATAACAGGTGCAAAGAATCAGAGAAAAGGATAAAAAATTCATCCTTTAAGAAAGCAATTGGACAGCAAGAACATATGGAGGCAGGACTAGAATTTGTGAGGGAAATATTGGAAGAGAGCAATAAAATTCTTGAGGATGAAAAAGCCTCTTCTTTAAATTTATACGAAAGTGTGGAGAATGCGGCACAAAGTAAACAATAAATTAAAGAAAGAATTAGAGGATGAGAGGGTAAAATAAAAATAGTGGGAAGAGAAATAAAACCACTGGGAAGAGGAAGCAGAGAAAATAAAAAATAGAGTGAACACCAGTTGTCAAAATTGAGATAAAAGCTAAAGAAGTCAAATAATACAATTAAAACTTACGAAAACAACTTGATTGACCAAATGAAAAATACAGTCAAGCAAATAAAAATAAACCTTTGGGGGAAAATAAAGGTGACTGGTGATAGGTTGTGTGATTGGTTTGAACTGAATGAAAGTCTTAGAGATGTTTTTGGGAAGCTCAAAGAGCACATTGAGAAGAACAATAAATTTTGTCAGAGAGAGAAAAATGCAAAATGGATTTTGAATCAAATCAACACAACCAGTGATAGGGATTTGGCAAGAAAGGGAATTGATGAAAGTGTTCGTCCATCAATAAAAACAACCTCTATCTTTCAAAAATGTTAGAAACTAAAGGAAGTAGAGGAAACTCTTTCTTTATTTGAGAGAAAGCTTTCCAAAATGAATCAAAAAACAACCGAAATGATAGGTCATGGTTTGCTAAGTCCTAGTCCTAGTAACTCATTAACGAGTTTCATTGGAAGAGAAGCTTACAAAAAAAGGTTGGAGGAGACAATGAGGATTGATTTAGGCAAGCTTCCTTAGGCCACAACTCATGAAGGCATTGCAAAGTGTATCAAACCATTGACAAATTTGAATGCAGTATTGGAAGGATCATTTCTTTCAAGTCACTTTAACAAGTATGGATGGCTAATGAAGTTGAAGGTCATCTACTATAACTTGACAAATATTGACCTTCCAAATGATGTAGAATGGAGCATGTTAACCAAACTGGCAGAATCATCTCATCAAAAATAGTATGTGAAAGTACTTTCAGTTTCAATCATCTCTATATTATTTATCTATTGGCTTTAATTGAGTTAAAAGTAACAAGTTTGAGCTTTGATTTTTTAACAGGATCAATGTAGCAGATGCTATAATGCTATTGCTAATTTACTAAACTGACCTGTCAAATGCAGAAATGTATAGTTGTAGAGATGTTGTACTGGTCTTGACTCTTCACATTAGGCAAATCAACCTGAAGCTATTGTTGCTCCCTTATTTCTATAAAAGAGAATTTAGGGTCATTTGCTAAGGGTAATGATTAATGAAATTGAAATTGGGTATTGACTCTTGAGTCATAATTCATTGTCAATTCACTTTTGCAAAAAAAATCACACAGAGTTGTGCTCTACTTCTTACTACTATTAACGAACGAATTGTTACATTGTGTCATATTTGTAAATAAATTAATGAGAATCTCTATTTCTAATAATTGTATCATATGAATTGCTATGTTTTCAAAAAAGATAAAAAATAAAAAATCTTTAAGAATTGTACCATAAGAGCTGAATAATGCAAATGAAAAATATTATTAATTGTAGAATTCATGAGATTATCAACCACATTCATTTTTTTGAATTTTTACATTGGAATATGATATTATGCATGATTGATGATGAGATACAAAAACTAACAGTAGACTACAGCAAAAAGATTAATAAATACCTAGGACCTGATACTTCTACAAAGGTTCAAGTTTCCACATCATATCATAATTGGGATCCTTAGATTCATTGCCATCAACTTCATAGCTTCCTTGGTTCTTTGATATGTTTTCTGCACTCTGCATACCTCCTCTTAACTCAAGTTCAACTCTATCATTACCAGTACTAGTACATGATTCAATGACAGTCACATCATTGTCTTTGGCACTCCCACTTTGGTTTGAAATGTTTCCCAACCCTCTTCTTTGACATTTCTTCCTCCACAATTTTGGTGCCTTGTTGTAAGGAAAAGTATGAACTTCATACCTGGATGTAAAGAGCCTCAAGAAATTTTCCAAAATCTTGTCTAGTTTGTTTCTTAGATTTTACTTTAAGAACCCCAAATAAATTAAAACTCTCTCATCCTCCACCGACCCCAATATCATGGTCAGACAAAATCAGCAAGCTTGAAAATTTTGAATTGAATCAATTAATATTTTGCTCTCAGCTAGATATTTCCAAAGCCTTGTTGTTGATCCATCTTCGTGGGGGTTCTATATAATATTATATTTTTCCCTCATTGTCTGTGAAAAATAGCCTGATTTTTCTCTCAAATGAGATTCATCTAAACTTCCATTTAGAGTTACTCCATTTAACTCTTTGGTTTTGCAAAAATAATCTATCAAAGCTAGTAGCTTAGTTTTATAATCCTTCAAATTGTTGATACTCCAATATCAAGGAAACACAATAGACATGGATTCAAGTAGTTTGACTGGAGGGAATCTTTCTCTAATCTTTGAGGAATGATCATAGGCAATGCACTTCACAGAAGCAGTTACAAACTCAATGATCTTGGTAAATTCATCCCTTTTAAAACTTGATACTCGCTTCCTATTGTTCCTTCCTGGTTCCTCAGAATCGACCCTGGCATAGTAGTACATTGGTATCTCAACTCCGTGTACTTGTGCACATAACTCCCCATTTGCACCGATCTTTAAAAAAATTTCAGGATTGTCCAAATCTGTAATCTTAAGCCAGCTGGAAAATTTTACATCATCACATGATTCATAGAGATTATCTAGCATCATGCATGTCAATTTATGAAGCATGGCATATTCTGTAATATACATTGCTCTTTGTTGGGCCTTTTTTATTATATTTCTTATTTCCTCTAGCAGGGGGAGAAGACATGCTAACATTAAGAGTGTCTCTAGATTACTTAACCTTTGCAGCAGCTCAGTAAATTTGGGTAGCCCTTCTTCTTCATGACTTGAGTTCATTAGACAAAGCAACGATTGATATTCTGAAAACACTTGATGCACTGGTCCATCTACATCTAGTATCATTATCCTTTAGAATCTTGTTCTCGTCAGTTAGTCCTTCGGTAAAGTGTTAAAAATTCCCTCAATCATTTCAGACTTTGACAGAAGTATTGGTAGAGCTCTTTTATCAAAACTTCATTTTTTTGTACTTGACCATGCTTTTTGACAACTCTAAAAGCTAGATTCATTCTGTGGGCCATGCAATGAATGGGAGTAACATAGGGTGCACAAGAAGATTGTATCTTTGTGCAAAGATCGCCCCTGTGGCCTTGCATTACTGAAGCTCCATCTACTCCAACACACACCAACTTATTGGCAATCTTCATGTCATTTATACCTCCATATTCAATTAGAGAACTTTTTACTAGTTCAAATAAATTTTCAGTTGTCGCATTATCCTTCATTTTAGCAACAGTTAGTAGATGAGGTTGGAAGACAAAATTGTGTACAGTATAAGCATGCATGCATACCCATGAAGTATTATCTGTTGTTGTAAGCTCATCTAAAGACAATGCAATAAAATTTGACTCTTTAATTTTTTCCTTTATATCCTCTTTTTCAACATCGGCAAGACAGCTTTCCCATTCCCATCCACTATTTACTGACCAGAGACTGTTAGGATAGTTACAAACTTTCACAAAGTGTCACAAAGCACTCAATGATGGGTAGTCTGTCATAGGACGCCCTCTTCTCAAAATATTAAAAACAACACTTAACTGAACAACTTTTCCCATTAGTTCTACTTCCAATGCTTTTCCAAAACAAGCTTCAATAGAGCCTTTAACTTGAGCAAGCTTTGTCTATATATTCTACTAAAATTCATATAATTCTATATTCTTATCATGCAGAGATTCATCCTTTGTTTTCCATCTTATCACTTATTTTTCAACTCCATCAATGGTTTTCTTTTCGTAAACTATACCCATAAGCTTCTCTATGGTGTCAATTTTTAACTGCAACCTCTTTTCCTTCTTATTTATCTTGGTGCAAATCTTACATCTACATTCTAGTGGAGGCTAACGTTCAATTGGATTGTCAGCTGGTTCAATGAATGAATACTTTGATACCCATTCTATTTGATAATTCCTTGACAACTCCCACTTCCAATCATTTTTTGATTCCCTATCCTTCTTTGAATTATTTTTTTGTTTCTTTTTCCCTACACCATCATCATGTCTGACATTCTTAGTCTCATCCAAGTCAATTATATCATTATGGCTATTTTGGGTATTTAACTGAAAATCTTCTTCAAGTTCATCATGATCTAAGATATCAGGTTCTCCTACTTCAATATGTTGTGTAGTTTTAGGTTGTGAATCTTCAAAATCTACTTGTGATGGAGAAGCTTCCTGATTTTAGACAAAAACATTTCCAACAACATGACCAAAGTACAATGATAAGGTTCTACATTTTTCTGACCTCTCTTGGCTTTCCCCACTTGTAGGAGCCTTACCCTTGGCCTTATTCTTGTTCGACATCTCTATTCTCCAATGTCTTCCAGTGCAAAATAAAAATGTTAAATTATTGAAGAAGTGACAATAGACTATAATATATAAATATGATTCTGGATTCATTGGCCCTAAAATCATGTCTAAGGTCTCCATGGTCACCACTGTTCGCTAATTGGTTACCACTATAAAATAATAAACTCAAAGCTACAGAGTCGCAGAATAAGTATCACTTACCTTTGCCTCAAATTAAATTGCAGTCGCGACTCGCCAATGCAGTATGCAGTTTCACTCAACAGTCTGAAACTTTGCTATCGATCAAATGTTTTTATAGTAATCCTTATTTGGAAAATTTGGCAGGAGGTATTACTGTATTAGGTATACAAATATTTGGAATTCGTGAAGCTCGCGTAATTATAACACATCTTTTGTTATTTTTGAGGTGATTATGGGTCGTCCAATACCTTCACATGATTAATAAAGTTGGCAAAATTACGTCAATTAGAGATACGCGTCTGTAAAATGCTAGGTGAATTTGGGGCTGCCTATAAATATATATGTATAAAATGATTGGCAAATATAGGCCGTCCATTTGGGGTCACTTAGAAATTATAGGCAAATGTTTTAAATTTACGACGACCAAAATTTATATTCCATTGGCGATAAGGTGTAAGAAATGGAAAAATTAAATAAATCGATGGGCGATGGGCCCGAGCTTTGGACCCAATATTAATAAATGTTGGGCAATAGGGTCGATCAAATAGATGGAAAATATTCTCCAATTCTCGGGTTGCCGACATGCAACAATCGCCAAATGGTGAATAATCGCCACTAAATTTTTTGTTGATAGCATCCAAAGTTACAACCATATGTGGAATGGATCTCATTTCTTGAATAGAAGACACTCAAATGGCATAGATAGGTAGTATTTTTCTAAGAATATTTCTTGCAACATATTATTTTCCATTGGTTCCACCAGCACCTCTAATAGCAATAGAAATCTCCTTTAGTCTTGTGTTGTATGCTGCAATTTTTTCTCCTTCTTTCATTCTCATTGATTCAAACTTTCCTCTTAAGCTTTCAGTCTTAGCTTTCTGAACATGTTGATCTCTACCAAAAACTAGTGCAAGCTTACCCCACATCTTTTTATTTGTATAACATCCTTGTAGATCATTGAACTCTAGGTCAGTGAGAGTAGAATATATCTCAATCATCACTTGTGTAAGTTCGTATCTTTCTCTTATCTTCTCAAGTGTCAAAGGACCAAATAGTGGAGGTCAATACACAGTGTCAAGATGATTCAGTGCATAATCTCCAATACTAGATATGTGAAGCCTCATTTTGTTCTTCCATGTATAAAATTTATTCCTATTCAACTCCGGTGCTTCCCTCTTATACATCTTTGGATCTTTAACTCAAGTACCTTAAAACTTATTTTTTTGGAGCACTAGCTCTGATACCAATTGGTTTTTTCCCTACCAAATTATGGTTTACTAAGAGGGGGAGAAATAGAAAATATTGAAACTTAAAAATTTAAAAATAAACCTATGATTCAACTCAGTAACTCATATTACAATAGCAACCAAGTCTTGGAAACACTTCAAAAAATTGATAAATAACATATAGCATAAGAAAATAACATCTGCAGTTATCAAAAATCACATGTAACATCAGATTTAATGAGGAAACCCAATTTGGGAAAAACCTTCATGGGAGTTGTAACCCACAAAAATAAATACTCTTATGAAGTATGCTCAATTAAGAGCCAATCCTGTTAAAGATTATAATGCACATTTGTTAGATGTGACCCTGTTAGGAGATTTACCTTATATCTATTAAGATCTTCACCTTGTTAGGAGTGGCTTGGTCAAAGGTCTTAAACATTCATCCTAGAATGTTACCTTTCACAAGGATTTACAAAATGACTTATTACGTCCACTTGGTTAAGATATTTTCTGCTACAATGATTAGCATAAAATCTTGCAACTATTCCTACTGCATGTATAATATCTGGTCTAGTATGTACAACATACATGAGTTTTCCAATCATTGATATGTACAAATTTTGATTTACCTCAGGTGACTTGTCCTCCTTTGTCAGCTTACATCTAGTTTCCATCAGAGTTCCAACTGGCTTAGAATCTTCCATCTTGAATATTTTCAGCACTTCCTTGATGTATTTGGATTATGTAATGAAAATTCCTTCATCTTATTGCATTATCTATAGACCAAGAAAGAATTTGATCTCTCCAAACATAGACATCTCAAACTCTTTTCTCATTTCATTTGCAAATGATTTGCATAGCATATTATTGCCACCAAATATGATGTCATCAACAAATATTTCAGCAATCAAAATGTTAGCATCAGTATCTTCCTTCAAATAAAGATTACTATTTTCACTAGTTCTTACAAATCCAATACTTATGAGACAGGAATGAAGTCTTTCATACCAGGCTCTTGGTTCTTGTTTCAATCCATACAAGCCTTTGTGTAGTCTAAATACCATGTTCCTCTTGTCTGGATCAACAAACCCTTCTAGTTGCTCAATGTATACCTCTTCCTCAAGTATTCTATTTAGGAATGCAGACTTGACATCCATTTGGTATACCTTGAATCCTTTGAATGTAGTATAAGCAATTAATATTCTTACTTTTTCTAGACTAGCAATGGGTGCAAAGTTATCTCCATAGTCAATCCCTTCTTCTTTTGCATACCCCTTGTATACTAGTCTTTCTTTGTTTCTGGTGACTTCTCCATTCTCATTCAGCTTATTTCTAAATATCCATTTTGTACCGATGACATTCTTGTCATCTTGTCTCAATAAGAGTGTCCATGTCTTATTTTTCTCTATCTGCTCAATTTCTTCATTCATATCTCTAATCAATTCTTCATTATCAAGTGCAGCATTGACATGTATTTTGGCTCAAAATCACAAATAAGACATCTTGTGTTTAGAGACTTACTTCTGGTTCTCATACTAGCCTTCTTGTCTCCAATGATCTGGTTCTATGGATGGTTCCTTCTGACATACCTGGCAAGTATAGGTTCAATTATTTTTCTATCATCTTGATCATCATTTTATCCTTCATTCTGATCTCCATCACTTGGTACGTCATCTTGAGCAATATCCTGATTTTTGGTTTTTGCAGCCTGATGCTCGGGTGCAATAACCTATTGCTCAGGAGCTATACATTTTTGCTCTGATAGAGTGTTAGTTTCTTCATTGTAAACAAACTTGTTGTAGTTCTCTGGTTCTTTTGTGCTTTCCTTTTCATTTTTCTCTACAAATTCATCTATCTTTACATTTTCACTTTCAAAAAATGTATTAGAGGCTTTATTGAGACATTTATAAGCCTTGTTCTTGATGGAATACCCTAGAAAGATACCTTCATCACTTTTGGAGTCAAGCTATCCATTTTTATCATCTTTTAAGATATAACATTGACTACCAAAGATCTTGAAGTAACTTACATTGGGTGTGTAACCATACGATAGCTCATAGGGTGTCTTCTTGGTATCTTTCTTTGATTGTACTATGTTTAATGTATAAATAGTAGTACTAAAAGCTTCCCTCTAGAATATTTGGGTGATGCCTTTCTCTATCATCAGTGTCCCTGCACAATCAACAATGAATTTGTTTGTTCTTTCAACAATTTCATTTTGTTGTGGTGTTCTCGGTGCAGAGACCTGTCTTTTGATACCATGCTCATTGCAAAAGTTAGTGAATTCATCTTAAATAAATTCCCCTCCTCTATCTGATCTTAAGCATTTCAATTCCCTACCACTTTGTTTTTCTACCATTGCTTTGTACCATTTAAACATCTTAAATGCTTCTGATTTATCTTTTAGAAACATAACTGTCATCATTCTAGAATAATCATTAACAAAGAGAATAAAATATCTATCACCATAGCAACTTTTTGTCCTCATGGGTCCACATAGATCAGTATGGACTAATTCTAGAATGGCATCATATGTATGGGTTTTTCTTTTGAAACTAGACTTTGTCATCTTACCTTTTTGACAATTTTTGCACATGATATTGTCGGGATTAGTCATCATCGGTAAGCCTCTTACATTTCTCTTTCTGCTTATCTTTATCATGTTGTCAAAGTTTACATGACATAATATTTTATGCCACAACCATATGTCTTCATTTCTATCCATTAAGAAAGTGGTGTCAGTATCATTCAGATAGAATAAATTACCTTTTGTCTACTCACCGGTACCAATCAGCCTTCCTGATTCATTGAAGATTTTTGCCTTCTTATTTTCAAATGCTACTCTATGACCTAAATTATTCAGCTAAGAAACACTCAATAGATTATAATTCAATCCTTTCACCCAATAAGAATTTTATCATGTTATTCAACATTATATTTCCTTTACCTTCAACTAGAAAAGATGTGTCATTACCCATTCTTACTGAACCACCATCATAGTATTCAAAACTCTCAAACTTTTGTTTGTCACTGGTCATATGGTGAGTGCAACCACTATCTATGATCTATACATCATTTTTACAAACTTCAGATATGAGTGCAATTTCTACATACCTTTCTTCATCTTCATCTGAATCATCTTTTACTTTGACAAACACCATCTCAATGTCTTCATCAGATTCAGTGTAAGCATCTTCATCTTTGCATGTATCTAGGTAACTAGCCTTCTTTCCTTTGTCCTTGTAGTCTCGGGTATCTCTTCTATCTGATCATTGATTGCTTCTATAATCTCATTTATCACCTCTGTCAAACTTCTTTTCAAATGATCTGTCATTACTTCTGTCATCTTTTCTTATGTTAGTACATCTTGTAGCAAAGTGTCCAATCTCTTTACAATTAAAACATAGAAGTGGTAATTTACCTTTGTATTTACCTTTGCCTCTCTGCATTCTTCTTGTCATAAGTGCTTCAATTTAATCAAGATCTTCTTCTTCACTTTCACTATCACTATCTTTTCTCATAGTGTGTTTATGAATTGATTTACTTATTCTCATAGAAGATTTGAATGCAAACTCTATGTTTGGTAAGACGCTATTATCAAAGTTATTCATCTCAAATGAAATCAGTCTTCCAATCAAACTATCTAGAGTGACATTGCTATTTTCTACTTCTCTCATTTCTTCAATGGTAGATACTCTAATAGAATAAGTAGGTAGTAAGGCTCTTAGAATTTTACTTACCACTGTCTCTTCTTCTAGTACACCTCCAACTCCTCAGATATCATTGACTACATCTTTGATTCTTGTGTTGTACAATGTGACTTTTTCACGTTCTTTCATTCTAATATCATCAAACTTTCCTCTAAGGCTTTCTTCCTTGGCTCTCAAAACATTTTTATCACCACCATGTACAAGCTTCAATTTGTCCCACATATTATTTGCAGTTGTGCATTCTTTGACATCTTCAAATTCAGCATCGGAGAGTGAGGAAGAAAGCTCTATTATCATGTAGTTGTGCTCATTCTTCTCTCTCATTTGTTCAACTTTGAGTGCTCCTGTGGGAAACACATATTCAGTATCTAAGTATTGAGTAACATCATTTTCAATATTTGATAAGTGGAGTCTTATCTTGCTTTGCCATGAAGCAAAGTTGTATTTGTTCAACTCGGGCACATGTCGTCTATTCATATTGTTATCTTTAGCATTGGTCTTGGAACCTTCCTTGTAAGCACACAAGATCTAATACTAATTGTTAGAATAACTAAGAGAGGGGGGGTGAATCAGTGGCCTCAAAAATTAATCCTTAATCAACCCTTAAAACTTATTACCACATAATTATACCTCTAGTTATCTTTAGTCCTACAAGATGATTGCCTTGAAATACTTATATCAAATTACTACTTGTCAAAATGCTTTTTAAAACCTTCTACTATATATTTACAGATAATCAGTCTTTATATTTACCAAAACACAGTAAATAACTAGTGGATACCGATCAATCTAGATTTACTTATGTGAAATGCAAAACAATAAAGTAATGACTCATAGACACATTAACACATGGATTTTTAACGTGGAAACCATGTTAAGGGAAAAACCACTAGGACCGGTAACCCAAATTTTCACTCTTCTGAAGTGAGCTCAGTGAAGAGACAACCCTGTTAAAGGTTACAAACACACTATTAGGTGTGACCTTGTTAGAGGATTTAAATGAATAGTTTGTCACTTAGTATCTGGAATCTAATGCTACCATCCTTGATCAAACACTCACTTGGCATGTCAATAGGTATTGGGAATATCCAATACTACTTTGTATGATTAAAAAATTTTATACTCCTTGGGATGTATCTCAATTAGAAAAGACTTTTAAACCCTGCTTAGTTAGGAGACTTGATGCTTCAATGGTTAAACTGAAACAATAAATTGATCTATTCACATATACAACTTGAACTAAAAAATTTTAGATCTATTGTAAGTGCATTACCTTTCTGATCAATTTTATCAAATCAATACCTTTGCTCCACATTTTTATGCTCTGTGATGTTGTATCACTGTTCATCGGTGTCTGTAGAATTTAGCTCTTTCCTCAGCTTGATTGATCAGGTCTGAATGAAGACTTTCTTCTCCTTTAGAATCTCTTCAGCATCTATTCTCTTGTCACTCCCCCTTATTTATATTGAATAAGCTTGTCTCTTATATAGACATGATTTCCTATTTCTTGGCTTTCTTGATCTTGGCGTAATCCATAATTCTTGCCAATTAGATTTAAAGAAAAACTCCTGATTTATCTCATAGAGATCTTCTTTCCAACTAGACTAAGTATCTTTAAATCCTTTACTTATCTCCGGCTTTATCTTGTCGATTAAAACAATGATAAGTACCAGTTAAGTCTACTTTTATCTCTTGACAGATAAGCATTTTGTCATTTCTGAACTCTTTGTTTTGTTGGTCAATACTTCAGTTAGTCGTCTGTGAGACTTCAGTTGTCCTCGGGATCTTTGTCCGTCAGGAAACACTGTAATTTTGTTTGTTGAGTTACACTATGCTTTTTTCTATCAGGTTACACTATGACTTTTCTCTTTTTGGTTTACTCTATCCGTCGGTGTGCACTCCGTTGGTGTATACAGTAACTTTGTGAATACTTAACTTTTATGCATTACTGATAGCATAGCCTTTGATTCATTGGTTCTTTGAAGTCTTTAGCAATATGTACATGACCATAAATATTATATCAAGTTGACATCAATCTCAATACAATACATTAACTGATTTAATGTCTTTTCATTAACTTTTTGTGTCTCTGTGATCATCAACTTAACATCTTCAAACATTCAATCAGTTATAGTTCATCACTGCTGATTTGATCTGTGATTATGCAACTATCTTTTTATTGATCAGATCCCTTGTGCACTCTCTAAAACTACTGGTATCAATAAATCATCAGTCTCTTCTCTGGACTGAATCTCCACCTCTTTCACTAATATTCTCAGTAGCACTTCAACTATTCAACTAGCCAGCATCTCTATATAAACATACAGACTCATAAATATATAGGCCTCTATTTTGCTGCTTAATCTCATTGATTAGATATTCCTTCAATTTTTCTCAACCATCAGATCATCTCTTATGAACTAATTCAATGTATCTACAACTCGGTTAGGTGGTTAACCTTTTCTTCATGACTTGTGCTTTTATTGGAACTCACAAATTTCTTTTTTTCTTCTTAATCTTCATCTCAGATATTCAACTTGATTTTTCATGACCATAGATCATGTAAAAAACTTTGTCTTTGTCCTTATCATCTTCTTGATCTTTGTGCCTTCACATTAAATGCACTCATATCCTTTAATAATCTCTATTCAAACTCATCTTTGTGCTTGATGACTCAGTGCCTATCTTCACTAGGTTTCTGACTTCACCCGGTTACCAACCTTTCTCAGTAACTAATTTTTCTCAGTTTTCAACTTCGCTCAACGACTGAATTTTCTTTGCTCGACCAACTGACACTTCCCATTACTAATAGAGTTCTCACTACTCGGTAACTAGGCTTGTTCCCTTAACCGAATTTACCTCTCTTCTTTACCGACTTAACAACATCAAATGTTAAGTAAAAAAATTATACCAATAGTACCTTATCATTGTCTGATCTTTATTATATTCCAATTAAGTTCCTCTTTGAATGATATGGCAACTTATTATAAACAAGAAATCAATTTCTTGACATTAATGACAAAATAACAACCAATCTAACCATTTTACTTGCTTGTACTCTACTGAAATTGGTCTTCATCATCATTACCATTAGTTGGTTAACAGGATTAAGTACTATAAGATATAGATTCCCAATCCCAAGGATAGAGGATTTGATGGATTGCCTAGGAGGAGCCAAGTATTTCACAAAGATTGACCTCAAGAGTGGATATCACCAAATAAGGGTAAATGAAGCAGATGAGTGGAAAATGGATTTTAAGACTAAAAAAGGATTATATGAATGGTTGGGCATGCCCTTTGGGTTTTCCAACACCCCTATCACCTTCATGAAGTTGATGAATGAGGTATTCAAGGATTTTATAGGAAAATTTGTTGTAGTGAATCTTGATGATATCCTAATTTTCAGTAAGACTAAGGAGAAGCTAAAAATAAACTTAGAGAAGTGTGAGTTCATGAAATAGGAATTGGTCTACCTTGGGTTTTTTATTTTACAAGGGAGATTTAAAATGGATTCAAGAAAAGTATATGCAATAGTGAATTGGCCTACACCAAAAATTGCTACAGAGGTAAGGAGCTTCCATGGTTTGGCACAATTTTATAGGAAGTTTATTAGATAGTTCAGTGAGATATGTGCACCAGTCTTGGACACCATAAAAGGAGGGATGAAAGCCAAGTTCCAGTGGAATGAGGAAGAAAAATAGGGTTTTGAAACCTTGAATGAGAAGAGCCTCACGACCCATTCTAGTTCTACCAAGTTTTGAAAAGTTGTTCACTGTTGAATGTGATGACAGTAACATAGATATTGGAGTATTCCTAAGTCAGGAGAACAGACTAGTGGCTTTCCATAGTGAAAATTTAAGTGATCCTAAGAAGAATTACACCTCTTATGACTTGGAATTATATGCATTGGTTAGGGCTTTGAGAAAGTGGAGGAAATACCTTCTTCCTAAATAATTTGTGGTCTATACCGACAATCAGGATTTGAGTTTCCTAAATTTTCAAGACAAACTTATTCATAAGCACATGAAGTGTATAGATTATATGCAAGACTATACCTTCACAACTAAACATAAAAGGGTCAAAAAAACAAAGTTGCAGATGCCTTGAGTAGAAGGCTTTTGATAGTCCAAGAAGTGTAGTTAAGGAGTATTGGCATATATGGCTTCAAAGATCATTTTCCTGATGACGGAGACTTCTCAACTGCTTATAAGGTATGTAAGGAGTTTCAAAATCATTTTCATAGTGAATTATCTGATTATACTCTTCAAGGAGGTTTATTCTTTATGGGGGGGAAACTTTGTGTGCTTAGAGGTTCAATGAGGGAAAACCTTATTCAAGAAAAACATAATGGGAGTCTTAGTGGTAATTTTGGAGTTAATAAGACTCTATAACTAGTTTAGAGGTATTACTATTGGCCCAAGATGAATAGAGACATCAGGAGATATCTTAACACTTGCATATTTTTTCAAAAAAAGGTAAGGGGACTTCCTCAAATGTAGGGTTACACCAACCTTTTTCCCATTCCAAATAGACCTTGGGAGTGTTTCAGTATGGATTTTGTAGTGGGTTTATCAAAGACTAGACAAGGATGTGATAGAATTTATGTCATAGTTGATAGGTTTAGTAATATTGCATGCTTTGTACCTTGCAAAACTACTCATGATGCATGTCAAATTGATAATTGTTTCTTCAAGGAGGTTATAAGGATTCATGGGTTGCCTTTGAGCATTATGTTAGATAGGGACTCTAAGTTTATGGGTCATTTTTGGAAGAATTTATGGAAGAAGCTTGGAACTAACATCTCCTTTGGGTCTGCATACCATCCCCAAATAGGTATATAGACCAAGGTTTTCAATAGGAGCTTGGGTAGTCTCCTAAGGTGTCTTACCAAGGAATCTGGTCAAACATGGGACCAAGTCATTTATCAAGCTAAATTTTCTTACAATGACACTTTCAATAGGACCAAAGGAAAAAGTTCTTTTGAGGTGGTTTATGGTCTTCATCCAAGAGGTATTTGTGAAATTTGAGATCTAGGTGCCATGGCAACAAGCAGTGGATATGTTGATGACTTTTCTCAGTCTATGAAAGAGAATCATAATTCAGTGAAGCAGACACTAGTGGAAAACACAACTAGGATTAAAGAGAGGCTTGATAAGAGGAAGAAAGATCTTCAATTTTATGTAGGGGACCTAGTTATGGTTCATTTGAACAAAGCCAGGTTGCAGAAAGGGGTACATAAAAAAATCCAAATGAGAATACTAGGACCTTATGTTATCTTGGCTAAGTATGGTAACAAATATTATAAAGTGGATCTTCCTGCAGATATAGGTCTTTCTCCAGTCTTTAATGTAGCTAACTTGGTACCTTAAAATGGCCCAATCCTAGTGCAAAGTCTAGGAGAGTCTGATGTTGTTGAAGATGCCAAGAGATTTCAATTTCCAATCAAGCCAAACCCACGGGCTGAGAAGATTATAAACTATAGAGTAGCTCAAAATACAAGGCTTAAATTGTATATGGAGAGCCTCATTAAGTGGTAGGGTATGGAAAAAGAAGAGGCTACATGGGTACTTGAAATAGATTTCCAAAAGCAGGGCATTGATCCCACCTTGGTCTCTTCAATAGTGACTTCATTTCTTTTGTTTTGGTAGAATGGTGTAAGAGCACCCAAGTAACTTTTATTCCCAATTTTGTCTTGTACTAACTTTAGTCAAGTCAGTAAAGAAATAACGACTCATATAGAGTCTGAGTGATGATTTTATTTTGTTAAACTAGTTGGTTTTACTTTTGGGTAGGTTGAGACTTAATTGTCTTAGGTTGTACTTAGTCCTTAAGGGTCCTAAATAGGTGGAAAGGAGCTTAGGATGTGGAAAAGACAAAAAAATGTGACGAGTAGGGAAATTTGGCCCTAAAATGGAATCAAAAGTGTTTTTACACCTTTCTTAATAGGTGGGAATAAAATAGTTAATGAGAAAAGCAGTGTTGCAAAAATTAACAAAAATTTTCATGGCAACTTTTGCAACTTTGAAAAGTTGCTCCAAAAATTTTGTCCTAAAGGGATATAATGAAGGAAATAACTTTGTTAGACAACCAACTATGTAACCATGAGGTTTTGTTCTATATAAGGCCCCTTAGGCTTGATTCCCAAGGTTGGATGGAGTTGAGAACTTTTTGCAATACAAGAAATAGTTCATTACTGTCTAAGTCAAGTGTTTTTCGAGAAATTTTGATTTCAAAAGATTTAAAATCTAATATTTTTGTTTGTAAATAGTGTTTTATACTTTCCCTTGTTTTTTCATACATTTGGTGCATTTTTGAAATAGTTTAGTTGATGTTTTGTAAATCTTTTGGGTTCTACCACTTCACTAACCTGTACAGAGTAGGGTGTAGAAAAATGGCTCATTCTTGGGATCCCACTATGGAATCATCATGGCCCTTTGGGATATGAGAATGTATCCTATGTATATTTTACCATATAAATTAGGATGCAAGAGGATGTGGTTAGTTGAATTTAAAGTCTTTTCCTAGGCGAGTTGTTCAGTAACCTGGCTATGTGCGAACAAGCAACAGTGTGTTGAGACTTGCAGGGGTTGAATGACCGAATCAAAATAATGCTTCAATGATGTTATTTGGTGTAGAGATAATAAGTGTCTGAATTGGGTTAGGAGACTTGTTGAATCTATTTTTAAGGGATTTGAATACTTGAACTAGTGATTGGTCTAGGAAGCCTTGTAAAGACCTCGAAAAGCAAAATTTGGATTAGGGCATGTACAGACTCCATGGGAAGATGAGACCTCTAAAATATTTTGATGATTCAAAAAGGGTATCTGGAATGGAGATTATTTTGGCAAGTTCTTTGGGATTCTAAAAATTTAATTCAAAAAAAGTAGGGAATTAGGGCTAATTGAAGGCTACAAGGCCTAATTGGAAGGATTTAGGATATTAGTGAGAAAAATAAGGTTAAGGGTAGATTGGTTGAATATTTTCCAGCATTCTAATGCACATTACATGACCTCCACACCCCTAAAAGGTGTGTTATATGATGGAGGTTTTGGGAAACTTGTTGGTTTAGAGAAGTAGAAGGTGAGTGAGTATTACATGAACTTGATAGTATATCTTTGGGTAGGAGATTGCTTGGTGAAGTAAGAGGAGTTTCTTGAGAACTCTAGATCTAGTATGGAATCTTGGATCATTAGATAAAGACAAGCGCAATAATACCCCTATCACTTTTTCCCAGAATTGTCAAAGCTATTTTATTCGAGTGAAACTGCCAATAATTTGAGTGATTCTCAAGTTTTTTTTTGCATTGACGCTCAAACCAAATTATTCTTACTTATCCTATAATTATGATGCTCTTTATAATTTATTCCATTTTGGGCATCAGCCAAGGATGATTTTGCGGGAAGGGCAAAAGCAACAAAATTTGACCCTAAGGCTATCTTATTTTCTCTAGAGGCGTAATTTGGTAGCTTTGAAGTAATAGGAATTAACCAAATGTTCCCATCAAGTCCTCCTTTATTTCAAGATCTTTCCCTATCCTGAAGATTTTTATACCTTTTTTTTCTTTCTGCCTCCTTACCACATCCCATTCATGGTCGAAATGCCCTCCATGTTTATCATTTTTAGTCACATCAATATGACCATAGTAAAGATTACGGCCTGAGTTCTCATGATTTTGCATAGAGGATCTATTGTACAAAGAATTATTTTCCCTATTTTTACCTTCATAATCTGTCTCTTCCCTAATTTTTAGGGTATGATTTTCCCTCCATCCTCTCACCAATTTATAGTCATCATTGGCTTCCTCGACCAAATTTGTCCTATCAATAAAAAATCTTGGGTTCCTTTGTCCCCCATCACACCTAGTAGCTCTACTAGCAGATGTAGAGACCTTGTGCCACTCATTTGGTTGATAAACATCTTTCCTAGGTGGAGGGATCCTCAAAGCCATAGGTTGAGTTGGGAGTGCTGAATACCTAGATTTTCTCTCAAGAATCCTAGAGTGATAATTTTTAGGGGGGCTTATTCACACTCTGAGAGTTTAGTTTTACAAAGCGATTTCCCATTCTAGGAAACCCTCGTGCTATAGTATGAATATGATATTTAGTTTTACAGAAATATCAAATTGTCTTTTCGTATTTGCGGTCGCTTTCAATAGCAAAGCCATTTTGAAACTTAGAATTATCTCAAAATTTATTTTTCTATATAGAAAATATATATACTTATGCATGTGATATAATTAATAAAGTGCATTTTAAATTGCATGATAATATTTTAATTAAATAAATAAATTATGCAACTTAAAGTAATATTACTAACTCAATTGTGCAATCTAATTTCAATTTTTGATTTAGTATTAATTAAATCCTAATTATTATTTTATACTTAATAATTAAATCACTTAATAAAGTATAGGCATTTAATTAATACTTAATAATTAAATAACCATATATTAATATTTTAACCTTATTAAAGCTGTAATTATTTATCCTTCATTAACCATTTTCCAAAACAAGAAAAAATGCAACTTCAACATGAGTGAATGCATCCAAACAGAAAAATAAACTAAAAAATGTAATAATCATACACAATAGGGCTCACAAATTCACGTCACCTTGATGGATTCAAATAGGATAGTCAGTCAGATACTTGTCCACTCTTAGGAAAAAATGTAGGTTTAGGATAAGGTTTATGCATAAATGTTATCTCCCCTCTTTTACCATTGCGACATATGTAAGGGCATGCTCACTCCTGCCAATCTAGGGAAGACGATTACTGGTACATGAAAACATGTAATCACAAATTTGAACATGTACATGCATATATATGGATGGAAATGGTAGGGATCGATACATCATGTGGATCTCACAAGAATGTAACTATGAATTTTTCCCTCGCCATATCAAACACGTTAAACAAAATATACAACATACTCATAATCCATGTAAATTCATTTATGTGGTCAGTATGTCTGCAAATCCATAAACATAGATAACATCATCATATGCAGATAAAAATCATGAAAATAGCCATAATCATCTAACTATCAACACATGATATCACACAAAATCCAATGTCTCATAAGATATAAAAACCATGAAATAGTGTCATACATCCAAGTGTCACCAAAACAAATCTAATTGAAATAACCAACGGACACATGAAATACAGCCTAAAAGAGTCTGGCATAAAATTGAAAACAAAACTATGGGTGGGTAGTACATGATAGGCCATAATAAAAGATGGATAAATGAATAAGTTATTTCACACAAATTTGAAATTCTTATTTATCAATTCCCTAAATGCCATCATTTTAGCATTCATTATAATCATTTGTAATGAGGAATTCAATTTCTTCAAGGGTTATATCATTAATTCCCCACTTCACCATATTATGTCTTGATGACCTTAGGTTAGTCAAGAGGTCAACAACTACATTACCCTCATGATAAACATGGGTAACCTTATAATCTTCAAATGAATTAAGCATGTTAGTGCTATCAATAATCAAAGTATTGATGGTCTAACTATGGGTTTGTTTCCCTTCTAGGAAATGGATAATTTTATCAAATCAAACTCCAACCATACCTTTGTGAACCCCTTTGAGACTGTCATTTTGAGACAAATATAGATTTTGTAAGCCTCTTATTAAGCTCGTTGTTAGCTATGTAACCATATATTTATTATCTAAATGTTAGTTATGATTAACTTTTCATATTCAATTTCTTTTTTTAGTGTGCTTATTTTTTTTGTGAAAAACTAACATGTGGTATTTCCATCATAGAGTTTGCTTCATTCATCAAATTTTAAAAATTATTACACTTTTAGAAACAAGACTCTATTTTACAAACCTAGAAAAAAAATTAATTTAAATTAATTCTCAAAAAATTTAGGGGGCACACATTCAAATTTAATTTTTTCTAGATGTTTCCACTTTTAAAATTAATAAAAATAAATATATTCATTAAAATATTAGCCTAAAAATATAGGAAAAATTAAATAGTGTTAGCTAAATTCTCACAAGATAAATTACAAAAATACAAAAAAAAATTGATGTGTTAGGGGCAGCACACTAGATGCTATGTTATGTTTTATCAAAACAATAGGACTACTTTGTGAGCTCCCCTTTATGAGGTCCTTAATCTTCACCATTTTCAAAAAAAAATGTTAATTTAGAAACTATATTTGAATAACTTAAACTATTTTTCTTGTTGCATCTTCAAATTCTGAGTGCAACTATCTTGATTTTCTTGTCAAAGTTTAGAGTTTGTTGATTTCAGGAAAAGGGTGGTATCTTAATACACCTTTTTTGTCCCTAATCCTTGTACACTTACCCTTCATATCCCTAGAAATTAAAATTTCAAGTTACACTTTATAATTCATATCAAAAGAGGAGATAAAGATAAAGGGGTCAAGATACAAAAAACATGGAGAAATCCAAAAAGATAATACAAAGAGGGAAAAAATGCTAAGAAAGAATTGTCAAAGCCATTGTTCTTATCAATGATGCAACAAGGGAGATATTTGGACACTATTTTTTGCATTAATGTCCAATTTTTCCATTTATATTAAAGATTTAGAATTGAAGAAGTATTCACAATAAGGAGAAATAGTTGTTTTCAGAGTTGTTGCAAATGTATCAAAAGTTATCATTCAAATTTTCCAAACTATCTAAGATAGCTCTATTCATTGAAAAATTATGCTCATGGATCACACATGTGGGAAAATACTATAAAAATGGTAGATTTATTGATGTTCTTAGATCAAGTGATTTGTTAATTTTGTCATCAAATCAATTTTCCAAGCTCTTTAGTCTATTTAGGGTTTTTATATTTGGCATGTATCCTAAGACCCTAGGTCTCAATTTTTGTTAAAAGAATTATTTTTATACTTTCTCATTGATTAGAAAGATTTGTAGTGAGTTGGTTAAGTCATGACTTAAGCCTTAAATGACATGTTTGTTTTTTATTAAAGGAAGACTAATTTTTAAGGGACTAGAAAGTTTAACACAAAAAAAAAAGTAGCTAAAATTTCTTGATGCTAACCATCGGCTAAACAACGGGTAACAAAAAGCACAAAAATAGGGGAATAATACCCCAAAGAGATTATAAACCCTTTAACACACTGTTATTTTTATGATTTCTTCATTAATACTATATACCTTATTGATTAGTCTATCAATGGGGTGATCCCCTTATCTTTACTCGTCATTCTAGTCATAGGTTCGGGCATAGATGCTATCTCTTTCTCCTTTCTAGTCGCTCCTTAGTCCTCTACAAGATTTGTATCCTTCTTTGATAGCCTCTAACCTCAGCTTGATATTTCTTTGATGACTTAAGACTGACAAGGGAAAAAAAATTTGCCTGTTCATTTACTTTTTTGAGGCCCTTAGTGGCATTGTCCATGGCCGATTTACTAAAAAAAATAACTGCTCTTAACTTTTCTCAAATAACATTCATATTTTCCTCCAACTTTTGGATACATAGCTCATGATCTTCCTTAAGATATTTGATGCCCTTAGCTAAACCCTAGGTACTAGATGGAGACAGATGACTGTATCTTTCAATGCATTAATTTCTACAACTATCTATAAGAACAAAGCATTCTATCTCTCCATCATGTCTTTAACATTTTTATTAATATTAGAATTCACCTCGGCAGATGAACCCTTCTCAATCAAAGCGTCCTTTTCCACATCAATAGGAATATCAACATGGATTCCCATATCTAAATCCTTCACACTCAAAGGTTAAGAAATAGAGGAAATGGTGGTCGTATCATTTTGGGGGTTCAATTTTCACTTATTAATATGGGAATATTTCCTCCCACCCCCAACTTAGGGGAACCTAGAAGGAATCTTACCATTGGCTTTACCAACAGTTGACAATTTGGCTTTACCTTTCCCCTTGTTCCCAATACTAGGATCCAAAGAGTCAAGAACAAAACCATTTGAAGGGGTGTAGTATGAATCATCATCAATAGTAAGAACAACTTGTTTGTGGCAAGATGAGGTAGTTTAAGGGCGTTTACGATACAAATGAAATACCTCATCAGATCATCGGAAGAATATTCTTCCTAGTAAGAAGAGGAATCCCCAAAATGTACCCTAACATTCTTCTTAAATTCAATTCTCATTTTAGGAGGAGGTTTTTTCCCAATATATATCCCTATGATGTTCTATTATAAGTAAAATTAGACCCTTATGAAGGACAAGGGAAGCATATTTTTCAGCATGGACTTGAGGACTATGGAACGAAGAAGAAAATAATTAAAAGGGAATCAATATAGATTTATTATGCCTTAAGTAGTTTAGGATCACAAAATGGTAACAAACATATTGTAAAACTTTCCATCTAATGTAACATATCATGTAATACCCTCAAGTCATGTCTTCCCATGGATCTTTGAGGGAGGTTTTTTCATATCCCCCATCATTATTCCTCTTAACTTTATCCCTTTCACCAGTCTTGAAGAAAATTTCCACCACTTCATTAAAAAATGTCCTCTCTATAAAACTTCCTTCCCTCCACCAATGTATTGGAAACCTTGGAAATTAATTTCTCATTAATTTCAATCTCTAAACCATAAACCTTGAAAATTCCCTCATTCCATCCTTTAACTAAAGTTTGTGTCACCTTAGAATCCACTCCAGGTAGGGCCTTTCCATGTAACCATTAATACCTCTAACAAAAATCTCACTCTAGACCAACTACATGTTCATCTATTTATCATAAATGATAGGCCTAGGCCTATTTTTATCACCCCCATTCTTCTAATGAAATGAAAATATCCTGCAAATAGAGAAGCAGGGAACCCAATGCTCAAAACTAGGCTCAACAAAGCCAGGCTAATTGTACACATCCTAATAAAGGATATTCACATCAAAACTCCATTTCTCACATATAAAAACATAATTTCAAAGATAGAATTCAAATTAGAAGTCCCCATAATCATTTTTAAGAAGCATTTTAATCTCATTGGGGATATTGTCATTAATTCCCAAATTTATCATATGTTGATAGTTAACCCCTAGATTTTCCATTATGTATGTCATATGATTACCCTCTCCTACACATGGGTGACCTTATACTCATTGAACATATTAAGCATATGGACAAAGTCTTCAATCAAACATTTAATTGTCCAACTAGGAGACTCATATCATTTAGGTAGTTAATAATATTTAGAGAATTATTCTCTAACCATATCTTTGCCCCCCTATCATTATCCATAATTAACCCAATATAGGCCACATAAGCATAAAAAAATTGGTTTGTTTGGTCACCCAAAGTGAGGGTCGATGCTAAGGAAAACCTACCATTGTGATCAAGAGTCACTCCTCCACATCTAGTAGGTCCAGCGTTTCCCTTATCTACCCCATCAGTGTCAATTTTGATTCAACCCAAAGGAGGATAAATCCAGACCACTGCATCTCTAGGACTCTTCATTTTAACCAAAGGAGTAGAGATTTCCACTATAAACTCAAATTTTGATAGATAGCTAACTCTTCCTGAGAAATACTAAAGCAAGACCCACAACTTTGATGTTATTACAAGAAACATAGAAGTTCTCCTTAATATTCAATTGAGTTTTCAACGCCACCACCTCCAGAGTGCAAGAAAAATCCCTAAAATTATGATATGTATTTCTGAATTCCCTAAGCAATATGAGGCATCATCAAAGAATAAATTAAAGAGATGGAATGAATAAAGGTCAAGGAATTCCACTAAATTCAGCATTCCAAAAAGGAATTTGGGAAGACCAAGACAAAGACCAAAGCTTAAATAAATAGGACCACACTTCTCTATAAAATGATCAATTGAATAGGATGTGAAAATGATTATCTGCACCTTCCAAATAGAGTAAAAACCAATTTGGGATAGCCATTCTCCTTTCACAAAAATCATCTATACTCAAAATATTATTAGATGCGCTTGAAACGAAAAGAAATTGTTAACTTTTGGAATAATTACTGGATTCCAAACCAAAACCCAAATAGGGTGTGAACACAGTTCTTTGATTTGCATCAAAAAGCACGAGAGATTGACAAATTACCATCCGAGGTAGAGATAAAAAAAAAAAAAATCATCTCTAGTCACCAAGCTAGGGATATGCACCACAGATAAAAGATGTTGAAGAAGTTTGAGGCCCGGATCCACATCCATAAGATTGACCCAAGTGTGGTTTTGGATATAATCTGCCACAGAATAGCCAAATCTCCAAATACAAACATCCTTTAACTAAGAAGCACATAATTACAAGGAAAGAGGGGAATCTTATATCCACCAATCATCCTTGAAGAGGATATTTCTTCCATTTCTAAAGGACCATCTGATTCCCTGAGAAACAAGATCTTTATTTCTCAAGATAACACAAAGATTCAATATTTCCTAAGTAAAAATCCTTGATTGGATCAATATTCAAGATGCATTCTTTAAGATATAAGTATTCACATAATATCATAAGATCATAGTATGACCCTCCTCCCTTGGATGCAAAATTGTGTAATGGTGAGATGTCATCTTGGTGTCAAGAGATTGGGCGACTCCCATTCTCTTGCAAGATGTTTTTGGCACCTCATTAGTCCTTTTGCAAGACTATGAAGATGTGACACATAGAGAAGACCAACGGGAAGAAAAATGTTTAATTTTTCTTCACAAGAATGTATGTGGGATGATTTCTCTTTATTGCAATATTGCACAATGACACCATTATTTATGACAGAACATGTTAGAAATACTTTGTAGTTCATTGGAAGATCTTACATCCCACTCCTCTATTTTTTATAATTTAAAATTATCAAATTGTTAATTCCTTAATTTAATTTGTAATTTTTTTGTATGACTATTAAGTACTGGAAGAAAACATAGAATGGACAAATAAGAAAATATTTTTGTAGTTAAATTAGGTCAATAGAGACATGTTGAAACACACACATAATAATATATATTAGAAAATTATCAATAATGTGGTAGAGAGAGTGTGAATTTTAACAAAAAGGTTACCAATTTCTAATCAAGTGTGAACCACAATCTATCTTTCAATGCAGGGGTGAAGAGGAAGTTGCAAAGTACAATTCTTGAGGTAGATTGCTTGAGCCAGAGTTTGGTAAATAACAAAGTAAAATTACAAGGTTCTTTCTATCATAATTTATCACAAACATATGTACATGTATATGATTTTCAATTATGAAGTTGTTTCCTCTTTAATTAATATATAAATTTGTTACCTCTTGAGTTATATAAGGTTGTAGGCTTCTGATTTGTATTGGGTTAGTTCCCTAATGGATGCAGTGAGGGGATTGGTGTCTTCTATAAGTTGGAACCCTAAGATTCATACATTGGTGATGGGATACTTATCTCCTAAAGGTTGGTGCCTTCATAAAATATTGTAATTATTTGATTCTATTGTGAGTCTAGGGTGAGTTAGTAGAACTAAGTAAATTATTCACCATGGTTTTTCCCTCAAAGAGTTAAAATGTTAAATTTTATGTTGTGTAGTTTATTGTGGTTGTTTTTATTCATTTCATTTTTTGATGATTATAAAAATAAAAATAAAAAATTTAAGTAGACAAATATAAAAGAAATAAATTTGATGATATCATGGCTCACCCCTTATCTTTGTATAGTCATGTGGTCAAGCAATTAAGGTTTAGGTTATATATTCTCTAACAAAAAAACCAATATAATCCAAGAAATAATTAAAACACAAAACATTGTTCTATATATTCTTGTTCCAATTGATGAGAATATATCTTTATAAAAATTTCCTACTAAATATTGAAAAGAGATTTCTAGGTATTGTTATAGGGATACCCTACTTTTTCTTGCAAAACCAAAAGTGCAAAATAATTTAGCCTTAGGGTTAGTTCTTGTTCCTTGAAGTTGAGCTTAAATTATTAGGACATGGATGCCCAACTCCTTATTCAATGGTGTTTTTACTTGTTCAAATTTTGTTGCGACCTATAATAGGCTACTCTACACTCATGTAATACTTTTAGTATAAGATCTAGAATTGTAGACATGAATAATAGTTATGTCATGTAGGGGATTTCCTATGCCAAACTCTATGTTGGCATTCCCACCCTCACCAAAAATATGATGATATAAAAGAATGCATTTCCTAGGGAGCATAGAGGAAAAATATTTTGAAAATGTTAAAGTTAAATGATTATACCTTAGGTATAAAACTATTTTAGAGTTTTAAATAAAGGATGTGATGCAATATCTTTAGATAATTTGTACAAATATTAATTTAACTAAATGAAAGCAATAAATTAAAAACATGAAATCATACAAGTGAATGGTGAATACTTGTAGTCTACTACTCAATATACTGCTAACTTAGAATTTGAATTCTTATTTGATAGTTTAGAATTTCTTAGACATCTTAGACCTTATGAATGAGAGAAGGTGTTCTTTATACAAAGATATCAAGGTATTTCCAAAAGTATGTTAAAAATAAATAGATAAATAAAAATATGAAAGGTTAAATCACAAAACACTAAGGATGGCACTTGCACATATTTAAATTTGGGTCCTTTTAAGAGAGACTAGAGTGATTAGTGTCCAAATCCGCTAAAAAGGGAATAATAAAAAAGAAGATTATAATGTGTTGAGGTCTAAACCATAATCCCTATGCTCAAAATTATCATTTGAGTTTGTGATAAAGTTAAAGGATTAATAATAAAGTTTTAGAGTGGAATAGGAAACAACTATGTTGAAAATGTATAAGGGAAGCACACTAAAGTAGGTTCAATGTAAATTATGAAATTATAAATGGATACAATTTACAACACTAATTACCATAGAGTTTGATGACACCTTGAGCATATATTTTTGGCAAAATGGTCAGCGCTCACCTCAGGATTCGTGACAAGAGACTAACTCCCTCCTATGGATCTATAAGTCTAGTGATTGTATCGAGCATTGACAGGTTGCACTTTTAGTGCAATGGTAAACACACTTGTAACAAGTGGTATCAAAGCTTGGTCATAGGTTTGAATCCCCTCAACTAATGCTAAGGGGGAGATTCTTGGAAAAATGGTCAGTGCTCCCCTCGGGATTCGTGAAAGGGACTAATGACCTCCTATGGATTCTATAAGTCTAGAGGTTGTATCGGGCATTGACAGGTTGATCTTTTGGTGCAATGACAACCATACTTGTAACACATTAGTGTTGTGTGGCTTGCTTAACCTCAATTTTATTTTGTAAAAAACAAATCCACATTTTGTCCATTCATGTCTTAGATGGGTGGCTTGGGATGTTACATAGAAATATGACTTCTTTATGTGCCCTAAATTTTTTATCCTTACAATATTTTCTATTTATTTTCAAAATAGTAGATTAGATACTAGAATCTAAGCACTGATTTTATTTTTCTTTTTTATATATTTTCAAATCTTACTAATAGGCATCTTCAAGTACTCACTGAATTTTAGTATTAACTAATTTTATAGGGGCTATATGAGATATTATCTCCATTATGGTTTCTTGTAGATGGCATCAATGATATGGCATTTTTTTTATGGAGAAGAAAGCACCTTATATTATTTTTGAGACTCTTGTTTATAGAAAAGTGTTGTCTTTGAATGGAAAGGGGTTAATTGGTTCATTACAAGACCATTACAATAATAATCTTGAAGTCCTTGAGGGCCTCATGGGTAACCATTGTATAGAAACATTGCTTGGTTTCAAGTGGTTTTACAATCCCTATATTTTTGTGTCTTTTCTACTCATTATACACAAGAATGTAGAGAGGGTTTCCATTGCATCCACTTTCCCTCATTGGATGTGATTACAAGGAGGTCTTAAGTGAAATTAGGTGAACAAAGTAGTAAAGTGCAAGTTAAAGAAGTTTCTATGTGGGGTATTGATATTTCTTCTAGAGAAAAGCATGTGAAGTGTTTATTAAATTCCACTTTTCATATGGTTTCCTTTCTACTCTAGCTTTAATTGTTCTAGTGTATTGTGACTTTTGAACTCTTTTAGCATTAGTACTTTTACAGTGGTTCATCATTGGTTGTTAAGCATCATTATTGCTTAAGTATTTAAACAAAAAATTGAAGGTTTCTTGAATAGATAATGGTTGTCAACCTTTGCCCTTTGGCTTCATCAGTTCACTCTGCCAAAGATTAATAAAATCAAATATTGCACATATCAACTAATAAAATCTCTTTCAAATGTTGGTTTCTATAAAAAAAAAAAAAATCTCAACAAAGGAAGAGGGATCTTAAGGAGCCTCTCTTTCTAAAGCCTCCCATATTTCTTTTAAAAATACAATTTCTAAACATTACAAAGTAGTTATCATAGCAAAAAATTTATAAGCATTCATTATTTTTTTAAATGATTTAATTTTATTATTATTTTTAACACTTTACTAATTGCTTGGAAAATAGACTTTTTAATAAGAGGTGCATATTTTATTTCTAAATCTAATATCTATCATATAAATTTTTAAATATAAATATATTATTTTAATTTCAATACTATAAAATATAATCTTATATTTCTTACATGATGAGAGCTTGTTTATTGAAAACTACTCAATCCAAGACATGACCACCAAATATTGATGAATTTACAATCTCGTCTTCCTTTAGGCCCCGTTTGGTTACCGGAATTGAGGCGGAATTGGGTGCAAAACTTCCATTTTTTTTTACCAAATCTGTCATTTGGTTAGCTAATATGCAATTCCGGATTTGGACCCCAAAATCTGATTTTGACCCTAAAAAGAGCGGCACAATCTTTCCACCCAATAGGTAAAATTTGAAATGATATTCTGGTTTTAAGTTTTTGTGAACCCCGTTTTAATTAGCCGTCGGATCTGTTGGGCATGTTTTTTGCTCGCCTCCGCCAGTTCAGCGGGTATCCATCGGCCACTGTTCAATTCCCTCCATACACAATTTATTGTCAAGGATTTCTGTACGTAATGGTTTTTCATCACTGAAATCTGGGTCAATTGTTGGGTGTTCGTCGCCACTAGAGACGCCGAGAAAGTGTAATGGGGGCTATTCCTCCCCTATTAAATGCAAGGAAATGCAGCCTTGAAAATCACAACATTTTTGAAAATTGCGGGATTCTGAAGAGGGTCATCGACGGGTCTCTGAGGTCTTCAGAGAAGAAGCAAGACAGCCCTTGTTTATGTTTAAGCGCTGAAAGACGACGATCTTGCTAAAATTCTGCCACATGATTTAGCATGTTTTCCGAACCGTAGCAGAATGCTTTTTAACCACCAAAAAGTGGAACGAGACTGCCATGCTTGACCAGCCAGATATCATTACACGCTGGGCATTTCCTATAAATTCTCTTCTAGACGAAGAGGAAAAGAAGTTGTTGTCAAAAAAAGTTGTTATATATCGAAGGAGTTTACATGATTTGAGTTAAGGATTTTCAAGGCTGTAGTGGGGGCTGGCGGGCTCTTGGTGCCAAAAGGGAGGATGGTTGCCTCGCAACAAAAGATGTAGTCCAGGGTTGAGCCGGAGGCAGGGTATGTGTAGTTTGATGGTCGTCCAGTGTATGGACCATTTTGTATTCATGATTATAGTTGTTAATAGCTAGTCTGGTTTTAGGGGTTTATTAGTTTGATAAGCATGTAAAGAATTGTCTGGTGTTCGTCGCCATTGGAATTTGTCAGCTTTGGAACAGACAGCATTCTTTTCCTCTTCTCGCAATTCAGAGAGGAAGTTCGAAGAAATAGAGAGGACATAGATAAACCTAACACTCTGAATGATAATATATCGAAATTGGCAATCAAATGCAGAAGACAGAGTGATCATCTTACGGATCAACCAAACGGTCTAAACTATCTTCCCAATACACAAAACAGAAATTTCAAAACCTTATTTTGAGATAATCAGGTTTTAAGTCAAATTCTAATTCCTCAACCAACCGGAGTCTTAAATATGTCCATGTGCAATAAAGATGGACTTATTTGTATTAGATCCCATTAATATAGTCTAGGATCTTAATTACAAAATAAAACTCTAGACATCCAAACAAGTGGAGATTAGTAAAACAAAAAAACAGACCTAGATATAAGATATAAATCAAATTTCATTTGTTTTATAAAAATAGAAAATCACAAAGCAGATTCATGAATCGAAGACATGGCCACGACCATTTCTTCTCTGGACCGGCGCAGTGTAGCTCCCCATGTATTCCTCCCACTACTCCTGGACTTCACTCTAAGACCTTCGAGCTGATCTGCCCAATTCTGCTTCACGTTTCTCTTTTGTGAGAAAGGCATGCCAGGATTGAAATGAAGGTCCAAATCATAATAAGCCCTTAGCATGGGATCAGAAAGAGTCTCGTAAGCTTCCTGCACCAAAAGAAACATTTCCCCACATTTCTCTTTCGACTCACCAGCCAAACACACATCAGGGTGGTAAATCCTCACCTTCTCCCTATACGCTTTCTTCACTTCTCCCAGCTCGGCGCTCTGTGGAACACACAACACATCATATAAAGTCATAGTGGGGGAATAACATGAAGAAGAAGAAGAATGATTCTCATTTTTGATGGCTCTTATCCTCATCACAATATTCAGCTTTGTTCTCATCACTGGATTACTACAATTCGATTGTTTTACAAATGGGAAAGTATTGAGTGAGTGAGCAGTAGACCTGAAAGCATGAGGTTGGGATAATAAGCTAGCAGTATTGGCAGTGAATACAGCCATGACATCTAATTGGGAATGCAGTACTCAATCTGAATAAGAGAAGTCAGGAAACGGCTATTTAAAACTAAACGTTGTGAAAGAAACAAGGCCGTTGTTTCCTTCTGCGGTGACCAATTACTTCCCAAATGGACGACAACTAGACATTGTAAAAGACAACGGCTCGATTACAACGGCTCGATTACTTCGTTGGGATTGGTTTCTCCAATGCGGGTTTTGAGATCTAGCATTTGTTTGGTTTTCATATTTGAAAACGTTACTATTTATTTATTTGGAAACGCCTCAAACACGCCATCTGTTGTTTATTGTATATTGTATATAGTGCGGTACGGCATTGCCGTCGTTTGAATTTGGCGTGTGAGAAGTGGACTTTTCCTCAACGTGGATGTTACCTGGCCTAGATGATAGGTTCGCGAATATTATGTTTTGGAATTTATTTATTTAGTTGTTCGTGTTCTCGATTAGATTTTGTAAGTTTTTTGCATCAACATTTCAGATCATACTCCATGATCTATCATCAGGATGAAAGAGCACAAAGAGTGTGAAAGAAGATGATGATGGATCACGGAGTGTGATCCAAATTGTTGATGCAAAATACTCACAATCTAATTCAGAAGCACGAACAACTAAACTTCATAAATTGTGGAAATCTAATGGCATTAATTTATTTATTCTTCTACTATCATCCAATTTAATGTCAAAAGATTCTCGCTAATCCTGGTCGGGGTACTTTCAATTGGCTGATCTTTTAAAATAAGATTAGAATAGGATAAATCAATTGTTTCATATAGATTATTGTTTAAATAATATTGTTACTGCTAATTGGTGTGCAATGGGTAGGCCGAATAGGTGTGGACGATTAATTACAAATAAATTTGGTCTATTTTTTACATATATTTGTGCAATATTGAACGTCAATTATTTGGCCATTTATAAAATGATGTTGCTTGTGTAAAAAAGTTTCAATCGAGAACTGATATTTTTAAATCAACTATGCATGCACTTGCACAAATCCAAACACAACTAAAACAAAATCTATGAATTAGGAATACAATCAATCTCAATTACCAATAGACTTATCTTATGTTTCCAATAAGTAGAGAGGTGTGGAGAGAGGGGGCGAGGCCAGGGGAAGATGGTTGAATAGAGAGATCTAGTCATGTCTAGAGATAGAGGGGAGAGAGGAAGATAGAGGGGAGAAGGAGGAGAGATTGATGCACAGATAGAGGGATGGGGAGTATAGCTTGGGAAAGATAGAGGAGCGAGAGAGGGATATCAAAAAATACATAGAAGTGAGGAAGTGGGGATACAAAGAAATAGATATGTACGAAGAAGGAGACGATGGGAGGGAGA